>LAPY01003605.1:24709-35647 GCA_000970635.1 Eragrostis tef
GTGGGATCGCCGAGCTGGATTCTTGCGTTCCGGAGAATAAGAAGAGTGATCGCAGCAGAACTCGCCTGGGATCGTTGCTTAGTTGGTTGCGGTCTCAGGAGTAGAAAGGGAAAAAAAAAAGACACGCCTTTGGATTTGGTTGGTGGGCAGGACGACACGATGGACCCGCGGTTGCCGGGGATGGTGACGGTGAAGGAGGCCGCCGGAGGAGGAGGAGGAGGTGGAGGACGCGCCGCGGCCGATGGAGGGGCTGCACGAGGTGGGGCCGCCGCCGTTCCTGACCAAGACGTTCGACCTGGTGGCGGACCCGGCCACCGACGGCGTCGTCTCGTGGGGGCGCGCCGGCAACAGCTTCATCGTGTGGGACCCCCACGTGTTCGCCGCCGTGCTGCTCCCCAGGTTCTTCAAGCACAACAATTTCTCCAGCTTCGTCCGTCAGCTCAACACCTATGTGAGTACTCCGTCCTGGCTTTCCATGTCCCCGTGCTTGTTCACTTGCAGTGGCTCGAGTGATCAGTAAAGAAGTGCATCAAACAGTGTGACTTCTTTCAGTTCAGAGTGGCATCACATAGCCTGTCTGAATTAGTTGAAATCGTGAGCACGATCTCACATTTACTGGCCATGGTAATATAATTGTTTCTGCAACTTTTACTAGTTTGATTGACATGCTGGAACCTTGAAGCAGGATTTGGTGATCGTGTTGTAGCTTTTGGTAGGCTGTTTAGAGAATTGTGGAGCATGATTCCGCCAATGTTCCCTTTAAATTATTCAGAACACGACGATGACAGGGGCTTGCGAAACCTGCACCTCCATTGCAGCATGACAAGCTATTAAAATTTCTGACATGATTTTTCTTCGACTTGTTACTGTGTAGCTAGATGGATCAAGACACCGGATGAAGCAACAAGATTGTTTGTCCTAGAAGACCCATTTGATCACCACCAAGCAAAAATATCGTAGTATACCTGTCCTTTCACTGTCCATTGCAAAAATATGTGAAACCTACAGTTTTACATACTTTGTGGATTTTTGTCATTTTAGCTCGTCAAATTTGTCATCTGTGGCTTATTCTGAACTTGGACTAACTATATGTTCGGTGTTTGCAAATTGCAGGGTTTCAGAAAGATCGATCCGGACAGGTGGGAGTTCGCCAACGAAGGCTTCCTCAGGGGCCAGCGCCATCTTCTGAGGCTGATCAAGCGGCGGCGGCCGCCGTCCTACCACCCGGCGTCGCAGCAGCAGGCGCTGGGCACGTACCTGGAGGTCGGCCACTTCGGCGGCCTCGACGAGGAGATCGACCGTCTGAAGCGCGACAAGAACATCCTGCTCGCGGAGGTGGTGAAGCTCCGCCAGGAGCAGCAGAGCACCAAGGCGGACATGCAGGCGATGGAGGAGCGGCTGCAGCACGCGGAGAGCAAGCAGCTGCAGATGATGGGGTTCCTGGCGCGGGCGATGCAGAACCCGGACTTCTTCCACCAGCTGCTCCAGCATCAGGACAGGCGCCGGGAGCTCGAGGACGCCTTCTCCAAGAAACGTCGTCAGGGCGAGGAGGAGCTCGACTCGGCGTTCTTCTTCGGGCCCGAGGAGATGGCCGAGCCGGGGGGCTCCGAGCTCGAGAACCTGGCGATGAACATCCAGGGGCTCGGCAAGCGGAAGCAGCAGGACGAGAAGGGCGGCGGCCGGAATAACCAGGACGACGCGATCGCCGGCGGCGAGACGGCCGAGCTGACTGACGATTTCTGGGAGGAGCTGCTGAGCGAAGGGATGAGGGGTGAGGGCGAGCTGTCCGTGCCGGAGATGGAGAGGAGACGGCCGCCGGGGAGGCACGTCGACGCGTTGGCGCAGAAGCTGAGCTATCTGAGCAACAGCACGGCGAAGTAGAGCCTTGTGCCTGCCTCGTCTCGTCCACTATTCATCCAACCCGACGTAGCGATAGCTGAATTTGGGATCGTTGCGTTATAGTAGTAGTGGTGCTAGTCCAGTGTGTATATTGTAGTGGGGTTGGACCCGTTATACTGCGGATCAACCAGATTGTTGTGTTGGTATATATTAATGAGTTTTGTACGTAGTAAGATCCCTTCATTCTTATTAATTGTAACCACCATTCTTTGCCCCCATATTGTGTGCATCGCGTGCAATTCTGTGTTGGTGATGATCGTTCATCGTGCCCGGTTGAGTCGCACTTGCCGCGAACAACAGTCCTGCTCGGTTCAGCGGAACCAGAACGCGCGCGCCAGGGGATCGGATTCAGTGAGATGGGCCCGTGGATGTTCCTGGGAAATGGTCTCCTGGGCTTCATTGTTGCTTCGCTGCTCATGTGCGCGGCCCTCACAACAACCCACAAACCGCGCCTCTCAACAGGCTACAGCACAGCATGTTTTCGGCCCTGCGGCGGCGGTAACGCGAAACAACAGGCCGGTCAGGATAGATTCGGCACTTTATCTTGGCCCATTGTAAACATCGCTCGCAGGAGCTCGACTCGGCGCTCTTCTTCGGGCCCGAGGAGATGAGCGATCCGGGGGGCTCCGAGCTGGAGAACCTGGCGATGAACATCCAGAGGCTCGGCACGCGGAAGCAGCAGGACGAGAAGGGCGGCGGCCGGGGTAACCAGGACGACGCGATCGCCGGCGGCGAGACGGCCGAGCTGACTGATGATTTCTGGGAGGAGCTGCTGAACGAAGGGATGAGAGGTGAGGGCGAGTTGTCTGTGCCGGAGGTGGAGAGGAGACGGCCGCCGGGGAGGTACGTCGACGCGTTGGCGCAGAAGCTGAGCTATATGAGCAACAGCACGGCGAAGTAGAGCATTGTGCCTGCCTCGTCTCGTCCACTGTTCATCCAACCCGACGTAGCGATAGCTGAATTCGGGATCGTTGCGTTATAGTAGTAGTGGTGCTAGCTAGTCCAGTGTGTATATTGTAGTGGTGTTGGACCCGTTATATTGCGGATCAACCTGATTGTGTTGGTATGTAATGAGTTTTGTACGTAGTAAGATCTAAGATCCCTTCATTCTTATTAATTGTAACAACTAGTACCATTCTTTCCCACATCTTGTGTGTATCGCGTGCAATTCTGTGTTAGTGATGATATAGTTTATCGTGCCCGAACGCGCGGCAGAGGATCGGATTCGTTTTTTTTTTTGAATTACACAGTACAACGCAAAAACTCACAACACGCACGCACACTCACTCTTATGCATACATGTACTCAAATCCTAGGATTCGGTGAAATGGATCCGTGGACGTTCGTGGGAAATTGGCTTATGGGCTTAATTGTTCCTTCGCTGCTCATGTGAGGCCCCCTCAGTCCCTCACCATGTTTGCGGGCCTGAGGCTGCGAGAACGCGAAATAACAGCGGGATCCATCGCTGTCGCCCACCGCAAAACGAAACCTCCGTCCGCTGCCTTCGCCTGGAGGACTGCCGCCGCGCCGACATGGAGGGCTCCAAAGGAGAGTCGCACCTCGTCGTCGCATCCACTAGAGGAGCTGCGCGCCGCCATGGAGGTGGTCCGCAGCCTGCACTCGCCGGTGTTAGCTGCGGGAGACGGCGTCGGCACCGGCGCTGCTTTTTTTATTATTTTATTGAAAACTGCTCCGGTGGAGCCTTTTTCCAAAACTGGCACGAATCTCAAAGTATTTTGGTTAATTAAACGTAATTAATTTTCGTAATGGCGGAGCCCGACCCTGCCCCTTGGTCCAAGTCCAACCCAGCCCAGCGCGAGCCGGGAAAAACGGATCGAACCGAGTCGTCAGTTTTTCTCGCGGATTGATCATCCTGCCGATGTGCGCCGCCTTCTCGACTCCTCGTCGTCATCACTCAACACCGAGGCACGCGCCCTTTTGTCTCTCATCTCCGCTCCAGCCATGCACTTCTGCGCTGCAAAACGGCATTGATACGAGGGGGAGTTCGGCGTCAGGGCGTCCGCAACCCCACGACATCTATCGATTGCTGCCGCAGACCAAACATTGAAACCATAATTTGATTATCATGTAAATAAAGCTAACTGGGTGCGGTTAACATCGGTTGGACCTTTCGTTCTTTGTGATAACACCTGCTGTTGGAACACCAAAAAGGGCAAGGCAGTGGTCTTCGCCGCCGCCGCCGCCGATAACACGAACAACAAAAAAGGGCAAGGGGAGCACGGTCAAAATGAGCGCACGGTGCCGCCGCATACAGATGAGATCGTCAGTCTTCGCGCGCTGCCGCATCGGCGCTGAACAATACGAAGAGAAGGAGCATGACGTGCAGAGGCTTCGGAGCTCCGGCGAAGTACAATACGAAGAGAAGGACGACGACGACGACAACATGCGATCCGATTTTCCAGATTGGGCTGGGCTTCGATCGGATGGGACAGGGCCATGCGGAGCTCAGTGATGAGAAAATTAAATGTTAATTAATTCAGCACGATGCTTTGGGATCGTGCAGCTTTTGGAAAAAGCTCCACCGGAGCATTTCTCCTGGAAATAACTCCTTGTTTCAGACGACGATGCCGGCACGCTTCCCTGACGGACCCGTCACATGTGTATCAGCATGCATGGCGACATGGCAAGCAAATCTTCTTCTGATTGCGCACGCTCGAACGCGTAGAACTCAATATGGACGATGATCCGTCGTGTATGATATATTGGCAACTGTTCACTGTTCAGGAATGATTTCCTGATGGATCCAGCTCGGCGGATCGGCGCCCCTTTTGGGCCATCACACATGAATTCCGGCTGAGGACACGCCTCAATAACGGCCATCTCCTCTTCTTTCACGCGATAGATCGGATGAGGCAGACTGATGATTGCTCACCTGTTCGGTCTAGCTTGTGAGCTGTAGCAGATAAGTCAGCCTCAAAATTCACGCACTAAACAGTGTCAGCACAACGCGTCGCCTATGCATGTATACATGCTGGTAGCTTGTTAGCTCCATCACCGTTACATGGAGGTTGAAGACGACTGCTTGCTTGCTTTGCTTGTGCCATTAATGGGCGCCCATGAGACTCTAAATGGCGATTGCAACCCCGGTAAGTACATGCTCAGCTCTGAATCAGCAACGGTCCTTGGAAGTGATCTGATCTTGTCAGGATTACGGAGGTGATCGAATCCCATTATTAGCAGTACGAACGGGCTTTAATAAGATTAGCAAGTACGCGGTTCGGTCACGATGTTATGCGCGGCATGTGTTTGGGTTTGCCAAAACTTCATGTGCTCCTTGTGATCGCTTCGTCCAGGTCGTTCTACATTCGCGGGCAATGCTTATATTCTTCGACGAGAGTAAATTGCATAAATTAACATTTATCACACCGAGGTATAATCAGTCGAAAGGAAGGGGGGAAATTGCGATATATAAAAGAAAGAAAAAAAATATCAGAAAGATTCTTCTCAGTCCAATAAACTATGACAGCCCACAGCCGATACAATTAGTTTTTTTTAATCATCCGATACAATCAGTTTATTGGACCGAGCAGTCTTTGTATGGGCTGTGTTTCTGGACCAACTAGGCCTTTTCGTTTCCGGACCAACCTAAAACTATACCGAATGATCAAACCCAAGAAGGCCCACCACCGGCGCCTCAACAAAAAGAAAACGGCCCAGTGGCCCACTACCGCCTCGCCAACCATCTCTCCGGTCTCCGGCGGCGGTGGCGTCGCCGACGCGTGCGGTTGAGACCTGCGGAGCAAGCCGCTGGCGCCTCATCTCTCCAGGTCTTACATCCAGCCATGCACTTCTGCGCTGCAAAACGGCATTGATACGAGGGGGAGTTCGGCGTCAGGGCGTCCGCAACCCCACGACATCTATCGATTGCTGCCGCAGACCAAACATTGAAACCATAATTTGATTATCATGTAAATAAAGCTAACTGGGTGCGGTTAACATCGGTTGGACCTTTCGTTCTTTGTGATAACACCTGCTGTTGGAACACCAAAAAGGGCAAGGCAGTGGTCTTCGCCGCCGCCGCCGCCGATAACACGAACAACAAAAAAGGGCAAGGGGAGCACGGTCAAAATGAGCGCACGGTGCCGCCGCATACAGATGAGATCGTCAGTCTTCGCGCGCTGCCGCATCGGCGCTGAACAATACGAAGAGAAGGAGCATGACGTGCAGAGGCTTCGGAGCTCCGGCGAAGTACAATACGAAGAGAAGGACGACGACGACGACAACATGCGATCCGATTTTCCAGATTGGGCTGGGCTTCGATCGGATGGGACAGGGCCATGCGGAGCTCAGTGATGAGAAAATTAAATGTTAATTAATTCAGCACGATGCTTTGGGATTCGTGCAGCTTTTGGAAAAAGCTCCACCGGAGCATTTCTCTATTTTATTTCTCCTGGGACATTTGTATTATTCCATCAAACATTTTATCTTCTCCGATGGAACATTCGATTCTTCATTGTGGAATAACCAATTTGTCACCGTGGAACATTCAACATTATATAGTGGAACATTCGATTCCCCGCTGTAGAACATTCGATTCCTCGTCGTAGAACATTCGGCATTATGTGGTGAAACATTTGATTACTTGCTGCGGAACATTTAATTTTTCACGGTGTAACATTCGATGTTATATGATGGAACATTTGACTTCGTTTGGTGGAACATTGTGTTTGTTTTTGAAGCTCGGAGTGCCTTCAATGGTGGGAGGAAGAAAGAATGCTGAAGGAAGAAGACGACATGTATCCAACTGGGCTGGATCTTTTTCTTTTCTTTCACGGGCCTCCGTATCTGGTTTAAACAGGCAGACCGAAGCCCATATTGCTTAGACAGGACCGAAGCTCACCAGCCCATGTGTGCAGGTTTGACCAGGGAGTGATTTGGTCTTTGGCTTGCTGATCTGTTATTCTTGTTCTTTGTCTCCAAAGGAGACTAGACAATAGACGTGACTGGCTCTTAGATAATAGAAATAAGTACTGTTAGGAGACATGTTACCAAAAGCAGGACACGATAATTAGCATAAGTACGTAGATTTCTTGTCTGAACGACAGAGGTAATCACATGATCCTGCAGCTGGAGTAAGTTGATCCGATCCGGCCGGGTGATGCCCTCTGCCTGCAGCTGGAGTAGCAGATTGCATATCGGCATCAGCAGCGTCCATAATAATTCTATAACACGACCATGCATGACTGTTGCCACAGTTGTTTCATTTCAGATTGAGTGTAGCGCTGCTTACCCCAATCTGCGTTCGACACGCTCTCAGCACATGCCAATCGACCTATAGGCTATAACACTAGTCGTGCGTCAGAACTAGCAACAAGATGATGAACACGAAACACCTATAAATGTTGTCTTGACGTACTGAAACCAGAACTTATTTCGGATGTGATCGAATCCAGCTTCCGTTAAAAAAGAACACCTAAACAACGATCGAACTCGAGACAAACGTCAGTCTTTTGTTCGTTGGATCAAAGTATATCCTCAAAGAAGCTACTACAGTTAAAAGAGCAGATTCTTCAGTTTCCCCGTGTTAATTTTGCATCTCGATGACCAATGAGTGTTGTTCACCTGTCATCAGTGCGAGCTCGATAGCAGCCGAAAGGGCGACACGCGTGTGCCTCGGTGCACACTAATTTCACGCCTAAAGAGCTAACCAGAATCAGCTCCAAATTTAGGTCTGTAGATGCACGAAAGGGCCCTTCTCAAAGTGCAGCCTTTTCTCCAAAGCCCCAGCATAAGTTATTAAGAAAAAACATTGGCATGCATGCACTTGATGAGATATATAGTGGGCGAGAGAGCATGCCATATTCTACTTTCCTTCTTCCTTGTTGGGACCACTCTCCCTTCGAATTATTCTTCCCCTGGGCATCAGCTTTTGTAGATAGTACAAACAAATCAGCATTACCCGTGAAAAGGACTCCATAAAAAGCCCTAATCGCCCGCTCCATGGCATCATATTATTCATACCCACGCTTCTGCTCTCTCTCTCTCTCTCTCTCTCTCTCTCTCTCTCACTAAAATTAGTTTGTGCAGCGCAAGAAGGTAAAGCTGCCAGCATGATCTGAAAAGCATATATGTTCTTGGCGATCCTCTCGCCAGGGAAAGCAATTACACGGAGCCAGGCAATCAGATCATCCGGCAGTTTCATTTTCTTGCGGCTGCACACCAGGCCAATTCTTGTTGAAACCCTAGACGCGTGTTGTAGCTTATCTTCCTCCACTTCCAACGAGATCTACAACGACGACAAGGCTGAGCCACGATTTTGTATGTAAGTTCTATCTGTAATACTTCGCTCTCAGCTTTCTCTCCTTAATCAGCAACAAGTACGGTTTTCAACAGAATAAAAAGCATTGTTACATCAGTTGGTGATAATCATCGATCTATCTAGATGCATATAATGTTGCTATATTAGTGGGACATATACTTGGTTAATTTTTCTTCAGCAGACTTAAATATATATATCGCACTTGTTTAAGCTAAGGCATATATATGGATAGATATGTATTTGCTTCATAATTTAGCAGTACTGGTCACCAGCAGAAACAATGTTCAATGATGGAGAGATCACGCTATGATCTTCATTCCTAGTCCCTGGTAAAACATATCTTTGGAAGCATATTGGTTGATCAATATGATCATCCATGCCTCCAATGATGTACATGATCTAGAATTGCCTTGATTCCTTTTATAAAAAAAATAGAAAAAGAACCCTGATTATCAAAATTACCGATTAGTTAGACCTTATGGTCTAGATACATATGCATTTGATTTGTACTGTGTGATGTAGCATGAGAAAACTTACCTGAAAGTTTACGGTTGCTTCGTAGATAGTCTGTATGCACTATTTACCCTAAAATTACAGGTTCTAGAACTGGCGATGAGAGTAGCTGGATTTCTTGTCCCCATCATTTTTTACCTAAAAATACCAAACAAGCGAGTTTTCCCACAGTTAGTACATAGCGCCGTTTGATAATGCTACGCCTGTAAAATTATATAGGAAAGATCACATATTAGCCACTATTTGTTCGTCTATGTCATTTGACAGATCATACATCATCCAGAACCTTAGAAACCCCTCTAAATTATTCTTATATGTCAAATCAATATTTGACGTTACATCCTGAATTTAAAGAAGCGCGTTGAGCGTGGAGATAGGCAGTACTTGATGTCCCATCTGGAAAAGGAGGCATGCATCTATCATGCAATTTTTTATGACTAAACATAATAACATTGGGACATATATAAGAGCTTCAAGCCTATTACTCGGTAACGATGAAAGTAGCCTATGGTACTGTTTATAGTTCTACAAGTCCACTTTGTTTTAATCAATGCATTATATAAGAAAAATAGGTTTTAATCAATACAAGCCTATTTGTTGTTTGTTCAGGAAAACAACAGTGACTATTACTCAGTAAAGCCAAGCCTGTGCAACTATTTTCCTGCTCAACATATGAGCTAGGCAGCTAGCGATTGTTGTTTTGATCAGGATGAAGGAAATACGTGTTACTCAGAATTATTAGCAGTAGTAGTACAATACTACTACTCTTTGATCAGTTGTACGTGTTCTCCTTCCTATGCCTTGAATCAACTCTTTGTAGGTTGCGGATCTGTAACTGAATGTCTGAATGTTTCTTATCTGCGTATCAGTCAGCCAACATAATAAGTTCTGAACACTAATAAGGCTAATGGATCTTCTCACTGCTTCTTGGTTTTACAGCCTGTGCCACCGTGTATGTACATATGTGGCCTACAGCCTTATCTGATTGATTTGGACATACAAAATATTACCGATGCAATTTCAGTTGAGCTTATACCTCTTGCGACGTTGTCACTCGCTTCTGTTCCAGTTCCACTGAATAAACCTTTTGGTGTAATCCACTGCAAGAAGTCCACGGGGCAAAAGACCTGCAACTAGGCACAAGCATGAAGTGGACTTCCAACAGGAAAGATGAAGAGGCTGACCACTGAATATATAGGTGCACATCCTGCGGTCGGCAACAGATTACCCGTCCACTCACACAGCGGCCAAAAAGAAAAAGTTAGGCCAGAATGGTAATAAGTTGATGTATTCATCATTGTAACACTGCCTTTGAATTGCAAGAGAAGTTTTAGTTCTAAAAGACGCATATATTCGCTAATCCTAGGAGCTTGATTTAGGACTACTCGAGCAGCAAAGCAGGTGTATTCATCCCTGGATGTGATCACAGAGTTATCCGAAACATTTTCCAAAGTATCCGAAGGACTGGATAAGGTCCTCACACAGAGCATAATATAATTGCTTTCTGATTCCACGATATCTATGTACATAAGAGGGTTTGTCAACCTTTTGCATATTTCATTTCAAAAATCCTTTTGCATGTTGTAAGCAAATATTCAGTGTACCTTCCTGAGTTGCGTATTCAGGGCCATATGTTTTCAGGACACGAAGAGACACCTACACGAAAATCGCCTTCATTGTGATATGATAGGTAGCTGTAGAAGCCGTATCCTCCTGTGGAAAACGCATTCGATTATGGATACCCAATCATGTCGCTCAACTGTCTCGGTTGCACGGTGGAGCTGCGATCTCGCGAAACAGTTGGTGATTCATCATGAGAGGTACAATTGGGTAACTTTGATCGGTTTCAAAACAACAAAGTCCTCCATCTCTCAAGCTGTTTGATTTTACAGCTGCAATCGAGATCCCAAACCGGATCGGCGCACCGTGTGAGCGCAATCTGTTCGATGAAATGCCTCAGGCATGCAGAGGTACCGTCTTTGCTGTTTTTATGCAGGTTTCTGCTGTGATACATTTTTCTCCTTGCTTACTGATTCAATCTGACTGAAGGTGCATAAGAACTTCTTGATGAGGAACACTTTTGCCCCATTTTTATTGGTTCAGCAGGTGTAAGCATGCAATGGAAGTCGTTGATACTCTTTGTTAGAGTTAGGATACTAGATGACTTCATTCCTCCAACCCTAGATGGGTGGGTATATATATATCCAACATACATGGGCCTCTATATGGGCCAAACACACTCCAAC
>LAPY01003606.1:24685-44385 GCA_000970635.1 Eragrostis tef
AGGGGTTGGTCGCTATTAGCGACCACCGCCTGGGTACGCGACAACCGTTCGATCCGTATCGGGCGGTCGCCATGAGGAACTCGACAGAAGCGCGCACCGGAGTCCGGACCCTTCGCCCTGTCTCGCCTCCCTCCGCGCTGCTGCGCCAGCCTCGCCGCCGCCCTCCTCCAACGAGCACCTGAATCTTGCGCGTGCCCTTGTTGTTCGTTCACATCGAGCCGGAACGCCTCGTCCACAATTCACCAAGGGTGGCGCGACCGACACGGGCACGGAAGTTCCGCCAAGTAGCTGCGACGCCAGCTGGCGCGCCTTCCCGTTCGCCTGCCCGCCAAGTTCGCATCCCAGGCTCCCAGCTCTCCGGCGGCCAAACCGGCCATATCCTTTGACCGACCAGGCCAAGGTTAAGTTGGCGGCATCCTTCTGATCCAAGTACGAACGCGACTGAAGTGACGCGTCACGGAGGGGATGACCTGGTGGACTGCAGTTTTCTTCTAATGAAAAGAGCTGATGTAAGTGTGCGTAGTTGTACCATCTTCCCTGTCATCATCTGATTTCACTATACGCAAAGGGTAAGAATAAGGTCATGATGCGATGCAGATGACCAGCTCACGTGATCTGTGACCTATATTACTATATAGAATCATCAACCGGCTGGGTACGACGGCTCGAGAGAGAGGAAGGAAGGAGAAGAGTTTGTCCCGTTAGATGTCTATAGTGTACGAATCTCAAAGCTAAGTGTTAGACGGGCCGCTAACACGAGTGTTGTACAAAAAAATCTAGTCGTGTCAGTCGAAACCAAATCTGGCACTATGTGGCATGTGGAACTGTCCTCCTTAAACGTAAATCATTTTAGCAATCGAACTTTTCCGCAAGCGTATTAATAACAATTGCGAACATCTACAATAAGTATTGACGGAGCGAGTAACATACTTCGTTATTGTAGCGTGACTCGAACTAAAATCGTATGAAAAGACAGGTTATTAGCAAGCTGCACTGGGTGACCTACCAAACGTTCATCCGTATAGTTGAGTACTTAATAAAACCCACTCTTATCGATATAACCCTTTTGCGATCACGTATTTATTGAACTATGAACTTCGTAAATATATGAGAACTATAATTCCGAAATTATTCAAAAAAATACAAATCACAAATTAAAGTTTGTTCAATAAACCACACAAAGTGTGAAGGCACCAAGATACAAGGATGATTTTCTTTTTCTGATGGACTCGGCTTGAATGATAGAGTCGTTGGCCCTTATTTTTATTTTACATATTTTTTTTTGGTTTACATAATTCCCACGTCATTCTTGTTTCACACAAGCTCTTTTTATATTCGATTTTTTGTGAGGTGATATCGTGGATTCTGGTTTGACCGTGCAAGATGTATAATATCTATTTCAATCTAAATTATCTGCTGCCGAATCAACAATAACACAAATATATAGCACGCATTAAACTAAATCTTCAAAAGATTCAGATTTCGGTCAACAGTAAGGATAGATTCAGACTATCACAGAGGACGCATGGTGATTCTATGGCTGGGGCCTGTGTTTTGTGCGTGCGCCCCACTTTCAGTGTCACCGTACAAAGGCCACGGCTCGTGTGCAAACTTGCCACACGTGACAAATATTTTCACCGCCCCAGCATAGTAGGTAGGTAGCAAACAGGCGAGATTTGTTTCCTAATATCCGGCCAGCCACGCGCCTATAAAACGAAGGATTTGTGCTCTCATCTACTCATCACATCTCAGATTTGTGCTCCCGTTCTTGAGTTTGTGCTTGGAAGCTGGCGAAGAGCATGGGGAAAGGAGACAAGATTAGAGCGAGAAGCAAATGCATTCTCCACTACTTTTGTGTCCTTTTCCCCCTGGTAAGAACGACCACCGACTCTGTTTTGTTGATATATACTTGTATATTTTGCTCATGTGACTAACCGGCTGAAAAAAAAAACATCCATTTCTCTAGATTGGATTTGGATTCTGGCTGTGGCTTGAACAAAATTTTTCGTTTTTTCAAGATTCAAAAGCGGACGACCATTCTGCCCTGCTGGTTTTCTTTGTAACTAGAAGAACGTTTCATCGTAAAAAAAAAACTAGAGGAACATTTCATAGTCTTATTATTTGTGTATAATTAAGTAGCACACCAGTAGAGACACTTTTTGGATTTTTATATCTTGATACAAGTATGGAACAACATAGATCTGGCACGATCTTCCTCACCACTGATTCGTATTTCTACGCAGGTGGTCCTTGGAGCATTTGTGATTGCCTTGCTTGTGGCGTTTACTGCCATCTCATGGCGAACGACGAACGACCTGAGTGAAGCCGATGCCGGCGCCATGGATGTGGCGTTCAGGCACGTCGCCGGAAACATGCTGCATCTCCTCGAAGCCAACCGTTCGGCCTTCGCCATCGCGAGCACGATGCAGCCCATGAACAACAAATCAGATTTGTTCTCTCATGTACGTACTGTTAGTTGTTTCCATTTTCTCCACGGTGTCTATTTCAAAAAGAATATTTTGGGAATTAGAGAGTTCACACGATTTTTTTCCTTTTCTTTGCGTTCACACGCTTACTTATCCTTTAAGATTATTATTATTATGGAATACAAGTGACCACAGAGGCACAGACACGTTTAACCAGTGCTACTACTCGTGTGTGCATTTTATTACAATACTGATATGGTTGCGCGCTTCACTGCCAGGTGGGACCCATGATGTTTGTCGCCTTCGCCATGCAGCCGCTGCTTTTCCTACTACCGCGCTGACAATGGCGAGGCAAGGGCGCTGTTCACCGACGTCCCGCACCAGAGTTGGTTCACCCAGGCTGTCGATCCGGCGACTGGTCACCTGATCTGGCACGCCACGGCGGTGGATCCGGCGGAGCTCCGCCTGCCCAACACGACGCGAGCCCTCCTCGCCGGCAAGAACGGCTCCTTCGCGTCGCTCGCCGCCGGGTGGGCGCGCCCAGGCGTGGGGATGATCTTCTTCTCCGCGCCGGTGGGCGACGACGGCGTGGTCTCGGCGGGGCCCCCAAGTACGGCATGGACGTGTACTACGCTATCGGCGACGACACGGCCGGCGGCGCCGTGCCGGAAGCTGCTTATAAACCCGTGCTTGACCCGGGCCAGCACGGCCACGACGCGGTGACACGAGCCGGGGAGATGGACTTGTTCTCCGAAGTGGAGTGCGCTGCCTCCGCCATTGACGCTCCCGAGGTTGGCCAGCTTCGAGCGGTCGGACACGGGTACACGTACAGGATAGCGTGCACGAACTTTGACCTCTCCGGTGTACAAGTGGTACGTGTCCAAATTAATCTCTACTCTTTGTGTGCGCATTTCTTGGTTTAGGTGGCCGTTAACCATTTTGGCATACTAATATACTATAGGTTTGTTTGCAAAATATTTTTCCCCGTGACATTTAGGAAATACCAAATCATCAGAGATTATCACATTTTTAATTGCACGATCGAGTCTTTTCTTTCCCTAAATGCAGACACGGTGCAGAAGTCTGTATGTTCGTACTTTCCTTTCCGCATATACGAGAAGAGAAACCTGCCATGCATGCGCCTGGAAATTTTGTTCTATCAAGGAATTAATGATGATCATTCTGACTTGCCTTCATGCGTTTGTGACGCTGTTTGTCAGGGGTTCCGGCTGGTGCTCCACACCCGGTTCGTCGCAGAGATGATCCGACTGAGCTGCATCGCCGTGTTCGTCTTCGTCGGCGCCCTGCTGGCTGCGGCCGCGCTGATCTCCGTCCTCGCGGTGCGTGCGCTGCGCCGGGCGGCGAAGAGGAAGGCGGAGCTGAAAGCCGAGCTGGTCCAGCAGAAGGAGGCGCTCCGGCAGGCGGAGCGGAAGAGCATGAACAAGAGCAACGCCTTCGCCAGCGCCAGCCACGACATCCGGTCGGCGCTGGCCGCCATCACCGGCCTGGTGGATATGACCCGGCAGGAGACCGAGACGCTCCCCGGCGTCACCGAGAACCTCAAGCAAATGGACATCTGCGTCAGCAAGCTACTCGGTGAGACTGGCATCTATACTTATGCACGCAACATGCGACTTACTAAAACTACGTGGCGAAAATATGTGTGATGCTGCTATGTCTGTAATCTAGCTACTTGGTGACGCTTGCAAATTAACCAGTGTGATCGAATGCCCAAGCTAGCTAACCCTTTCTGTTTGCTTGTACAGATAGTTTTTTTTTCCTTTGCTTTGTCTTGCGCTTTACTCTCTTTTTGTACACTATAAGTAGTTTTTTTATTGATAAAGTACAGTATGAGCCTCTGCTACTGTTTTCAGTTCAAAAAAAAAAAAATGCTAACGCTAGCAATGATGATCTATGGTTCTCTAATTCTTAGCTAAAATAGGAAGGATATGTGTTGCTAGAGTTGTTAATATGTACTCGGATCGTTTTTTTTTCGCAAGTTATCTTTAGTTCTAGAGATACGGCGGCTATGACTAAAGTCCAGAGGCAGTACTAGCAATTATTAGCATGTACTGTCCTCCTACATGTTTAATCATGATCCATTGTGGTAAAGATTTTCTTCGATCGGTTAGCATTAAGATATTATCAAAAGATATAATTTTT
Source organism: Eragrostis tef (assembly GCA_000970635.1). Taxonomy (NCBI): domain Eukaryota; kingdom Viridiplantae; phylum Streptophyta; class Magnoliopsida; order Poales; family Poaceae; genus Eragrostis; species Eragrostis tef. The sequence continues at coordinate 29,275 of LAPY01003606.1, forward strand.
AAGCCTTTCGTACCTTGTTCATATGTTCATCAGTGTGCTGTATTTTTTGCAGATATACTAAACTCGATACTAGACACAAGCAAGGTCGAGTCAGGGAAGATGCTGCTAGAGGAAGTAGAGTTCAACATGGCCGACGTCCTGGAGGAATCCGTGGACATGGCCAACGTCGTGGGCGTCAGCAAAGGGTTAGAAGTGGTCTGGGACGCGTGTGATTTCTCCGTCCTGAAATGTGCAAACGTGAAGGGTGACTGCAAGCGCCTCAAGCAGATTCTTGACAACCTGCTCGGCAACGCCCTCAAGTTCACACACGAAGGGCACATCATTCTCCGGGCCTGGGCGAACCGGCCGATCGAGAGGAGCTGCATCAGTGCTCCTTCAAGGTTTGCGTGCGGGAGCCGACTCGGATGCAGTTTCTTGTCGTGCTTGTTCGGAGCAAGGGACGATGGAGATGAGCATGGTTCTTTCAGTGTTGCTCAGAGTGACCCCAGTTTAGTTGAGTTTTACTTTGAAGTGGTTGACACCGGCATAGGGATCCCCACGGAGAAATGGGAGTCGGTGTTTGAGAATTATGTTCAGGTGAACAATGGTCAGGGAGGCACTGGCTTGGGACTCGGAATCGTGCAATCCTTTGTAAGTCGTGTCATTTCAACGTCAACATTTTAATTAATCGTTTGCAAGATTTGTTAATTTTCTTTGTAAACTTATCTGATGTTTCTGATGTATCTAATTAAATCACAGGTTCGTCTGATGGGAGGAGAAATTAGCATTAAGGAAAAAGAGCCCGAAGAAAGAGGAACATGCTTCGGCTTCAACGTGCTTCTGAAGATTAGTGAGAGGGAAGTAACTGAAGACATAGAAGAAGGCCCATCAAACATAATGAATGACTACAACCTCAGAGCCTCAGTGTTTCAAGAGGCCAACAGCTTTAAGGGTGTGCATTGTGTTCTTTATGTCCATGGGACTGAAACAAGGAGGATCATGCAAACTTGGATGGAGAGCACTGGGATGAAAGTTTGGCTGGTCCCGCAAGCTGAGTTCATCAATTCGATGCTGGAGAAGGTGCAACGCGTCAGTATGTCACCGACAAGGGCGTCGTCACCTAACGCCAGTTACGACACCACATACCGTTGTTTCAGCTCCAAGGACATGGTCAGCCAGGTCTTGCCAATGTCATTGAGGAACAGCACTCGCCAGAGGAGATGTAGCCTTGGAGGCCATCCTTTTGGCTTGCTTGTTGTCATTGATGTCTCCGATGGAGTGGAGGATATTTGGAAGGAGATGGTGAATTTTTCCAGAATCAAGCACCAGACTCCATGCAAAGTTGTTATATTGGCTGATCTGAAGACCGCTTCCGATGATTTGAGGAGGTTCGAGGAATTGGGCTGTGATATGTTTCTGCGAAAGCCAATGCACGGGTCTCGCTTATACGCTATGCTAAGGACCTTGAGAGAGCTTCAAGCCTCTGATGCACAAAGTTCTTTTCAAGTTGGTGAGGTTGCTGTTCATCAAGCAGAATTGCCAGGGATTGTTCTCCATGATGTGCAGGAAACTGCTGCAGCAACTGAAGTTGCAGCTCAGGAACAGAAAACAGAAGATGACAAGCCACTGGCTGGGATGCATGTCTTGCTAGCTGAAGACACTTTAGTGATGCAAACTATCCAAAGGAAAATGCTGACCCAACTAGGAGCAACTGTTAACGTAGCAGTAGATGGATCCGAGGCAGTGAAATTGTACAAGCAAGCTCTTGAGCAGGCCAGTGTTTCAGAAGAGGGTACAGTGCAGTTGCCCTACCATGTTATCTTCATGGACTGCCAGGTTTGCGCAATAAATTAGTTACCTCTTTGTGCAAAGCTTAGTTTAATGATTGTATGGCATTGATACTATTCCTTCTTTGATTTAGATGCCCATAATGGATGGTTATGAAGCAACAAGACTCATCCGTGAAGAAGAAAAAAGCTACGGTATTCACACTCCGATCATCGCATTGACTGCTCATACCATAGAGGAGGAGCTGCAGAAGGCTATTGATTATGGGATGGATCTGCACTTGACAAAGCCAGTAGAAAAGATGAAGATGGTCGAAGCTGTTTGCCATGTCTGCAAACGTAACAACTGATGGTTTTGTTGAGTAGGATAATAATGATCATGACTAGAATTTAGAATATCATACAGGAAGGAACTGATAGCTGAGATAAGGTGTATCCAATTTTTTTATGGTTTTGAACTTCTGTGGTAGCGAGATCAGGTGTCTAGTTGTTCTATCATTTTAAACTTCTGTGGTAGAGAGATCAGGTGTATCCAATTTTTTATTTCACATCTATTAAAACTATTCTGTTTTTCTAAAAGTATTATGTTATATCGAATTTGCAGATTTTCACCTTTTGACTCGAGTGACAAACATTAGGTTTATCATCTGCACAAATGGCATGTGAAAGAATGAGTGTGGAAAAAGATACGACAATGAAATGAGATTGAAGCAATATATTTGCTCTCTTTTTTTTTACCTAACAACCATAACCATTTTTTTCCCATTCTAAACAAGAAAGTACAGCTTACAAGCCAATGTGGGCACGGTACTAAACATTGAAACACATCAGGTAGCATAATTGGCTAACGCACCTAGCCAATGTACTGTACAATCTCCTCTCATCCCTAGACAACTAATTAGACTGCAAACGGGTGATCTCATATGCAGGCACCAAGTGGAAAAAAGTCACACCCCAGATCGTTATCCGTATACGAAATTTCATCCTTCTCCTGCATTGGAATCAGAATAAGGCTTCAGCATTTCAGTACTGTAATGGCATGGAATATTGGCTCATGGCCAATGACTTAAGTGAATGCAAATGCTTTCTGGTGAAATATATGGAGTAGATTGTGATTAGATGCAACACAGCCATTCAAAAGCAACCAATTTGATGATTGACAGACCCGCTCAGCACAATCCTGGGAGTGATTTATACCAATTCTGTCTTCCCTGACATAGCTGCCCAATATTCAAACGGTATTGTGTCATGTATATTTGGTGTCTTGGTTCTAATAAGCAAGACCAGGATTTATATAATCTTCAAAGAAGTTCTGCGGTACTGTACACATCAAAAAAGAGCTTTGGTGCTATAAATTTGTGTACTGTATAATATTTCAAATGCCTGAAGTTGGGGGAAGATTTATAGCTTTGCCAATTAAGTGGTAAAGATCACAAGAAAAACATTAAATTTACTAGTTCTAACATCCATACAAAATCATGATAAAAAAGGGAACATATATTAATATTGTAAAGCTGGGATAGCTCAGGTCCTTACCGCTTTGATTATGGAATTGAGAAGACCATCAAAATTGCAGCTACTAGAGTTAAAACCACCATGCAGCTTTGAAATGCCCAAATCATATATAGTCTTCTGCTTCAGTTTATCTTCTGATGTAACTGTATGAACCTTCATTTGTGGAATCAAAGATGACATAGTTGCATTTGCCTGTTCAGTCATACCGGCACCGAAATTATGGTTGAAACTTCCACTGCTCAATCCTTGGTTATGCAGACGGTCTTGTTTCATTCCATCCATTTCATGCCTAGAGTTGCTTGCAATCCCAAACTGCAAGTAGTTTGAATGCCTCCGTGTATCAGGAGGGAGCAGCATTGTACTTCCAGAACAACTAGCTGCACATTTGGAATTGTTGGTTGCTGGAAGGCTATCGGATGCGCAAACAGGCATGCCTACCAAAAATTTACCAGTTTGGTCTATCTCACTTTGTGAAGGCACAAAGCTGGTACCTAATTTTGCTGCACTAGTGCTATCAAATGGATCAGTAGAAAAACCACCATTTATCGGAAGGGCGCCCTGCTGGGACATACTGGAATTCTGCAGAGTACCTGAGACTCCAACAGTCCTTTCAACCAGCTCTGAACTCAAAGACGGCATTCTTAAAGGTGGTTGGACGGTGATTTTGGCCTGCGTGCACTCTAAAAGTTCTTGTTGTGGCAATGGAGTGCTTGTCACTCGCTGGAGTGTATCAGACATAGTGTTAATCAGTGCACTCCCAGAAAAGACAGTGGACAAATTATTATTTTCTTGATGGACCCACTTCTGTTGCAGTTGGGGAAGGCCTGCAGTTGATGTAGAGCCTTGTGCCCAATTAGCTTGGTTTTCTTGTAAGCCGACAAGCTGAAATTTGTTCGCGTCACCAGCACAGTGACCTAATATGCCATTGTTGGTAATATCTTGAACTATCTTGGCAGAAGCAAGATCATGAACCCCAAATGTTGCGGCACCAGCTCTGCTTAACAAGCCATGTGGGTCAAAAGATGGTAGAGCAGAAGGGGCAAAATGCTGATAACTCTGAAGTCCTTCAAAAGCTCCCATGTGAAGAAAGGAAGGGTCTCTGCCGCCAAAAGCAGCAACAATGCTAGCTTGTTGTGACGCTACAGCACTTAACCGTTTGAGATAGAGCCGGTACTTCTGCATATCACGTAAAGCTAACTGATCAGACATGATGAAACATATTATGTAATAAACGAACAACAAACTATGATCAATTACAAGTGAAGTGTTTTCTAGTTTATGCACAAATTCTCACAAAATGGTGGACTGGACTACATGGGGAGAAAAGTTTGAGATTTTTTTCTCAGATTTTTCTAGCAAAGAGGTGTGCAACATTGTCTAGTTCCGAGATTTGTATTTACTTTTTTTTTGTAACAGCAAAACCATAAAAATGCGGTTAACCTACACTGTGCGTACGTGTAATAGGCATACAACCAATCTGAAGATTTATGACAGTATATGCGGGTTTAAGATTTTAATGTATTCATTATTAGCACCGATAGAAAAAGTAGAATGAGAAATATACTACTTGCATGGAATATCTCCAAATTTACGGTGAAATTAGGAATCGAGTGACACTATTTGCCACGCTTAATGTAGATTGCTCCAAAACAATTGAACAGATTCATTGACACAGAGTTATGGTATTAAAGCCAACTGTGGGACTCATGTGCTAACTGTCGAACTCATGTCTTTGATAAATTTTAACACAAGCTGAAACACAAATACATACAGCAACACTTAGTCCTATCAATACTAAATTAAAGATTATATTAACAAATTAATCTTCTGAGTGGAGCCAGGATGCTGAGCCCACCTATCAACCCCTTTTAGTAAGAGGTTCTGGTTCCTATCTACTTAATGAAACGCGTGCTCAGGCACAACCTAAGCAGCTCAGGCTCCAAAATAAAAAATGATACGGCAATAATAAGGCATTAAAAATTATTAATGATAGGAATAAATGCCATACCTGTAGATGACTCGCAACATTTTCCCTAGTGAGTTTCTCCACGTTCATAAGCTCAAGAATTCTTTTTGGTACAGCTTCTGCATCAACAGCAAAAGAAAGGACATATCATAAATGAGTTGCTGCAACATGTAAGGACAAATTAACATAAAGTAAAAGGCTGGTTGGGAGTTCTTACTATCAATTCCAAGCTGGTTGACAGCCGCAACAAATTTCCGATGCAGTTCAACTGACCAAACAACTCTTGGCTTCTTGGTTGCTGAGGGTTCATCACCTTCTTGAAAATCATTTTCCTCGCCGTCGTCTTCCTCCTCAATATGCAGTTCCTTCCTCTTCTTGCTGATCCTCCCACTTTGATCAGAAAGTCTACTAATGATCTGACTCTGACCATGGCATGAATCTGCGCTTGGTGGCTCCTTGTAGATATCGAGATTACTGCGCTCACGACTACTGAACTTTCGCCGAACAACATGCTGCCAGATGTTCCTAAGCTCTTCGATACGAACAGGTTTTATGAGATAATCACAGGCTCCATGAGTTATTCCTTTCATCACGGATTTTGTCTCTCCATTCACTGATAACACTGCATGAGAACGTACTTGATTAACACATCAATTTTATATGTGGAAACATCATTAGTCATCGAGAACTTACTATCTAGAGTCTAGAAATAGAATGAGATTATTTTTTAATTCGAATGACTAGAATAAGAAGATTTGGAACTCACTGATTACAGGGAGGTCCATTTCAAGACCTACAAGCTCAAGGAGCTTAAAGCCATCCATGTCAGGCATATGTACGTCACTGATAACCAGATCAAACATGTCCCTGTGCTCCCGTAATAGCTTCAGTGCAGTAATGGCCTGGTTGGTTGTTGTCACTGTTAAGCAAGCATAAGGTGCACATATCAGTACAGTACTGGTTTTATCATAAGACCACTACCGCATCCATTAGTTCTAAAATGTACTACAATCAAATTCAGAGATAAAAGCAAAGACTGTCCAAAATATTGGCAAACATGTCAGATCATGGAAGGATGAAATTAGTTCACTGAGATTACTCAGCATGTGGTTACTACTGCAGAAACAGAAACATTTAGGTGGTATTTACTACACAATAAGTCGCAAGAACTGAATATGCAGAAACTGTATAAGATTCGGAGTTTTTTTTTGCAAGGAAAGATTCGGAGATTTTGATATCCAACAATGGATGACTGACTGATTCGTGAAAATACAATTAGATTATTACAACATAATAAGAACAACACAATGAGGATCAAGCAACTACTGACCATGATACTGGCAGCGCCGCAGGAGGGTCTCAAGAACCTTGAGGCACACCGGGTCATCGTCGACCGCGAGGACCCGCATGCCGACGGGGAACTGATCCCTCTCCCTCCCCATCACCACCTCCTTCCTCTCCTCCATCCTCGCAGCTCCTAGAAGCATCCTGATTTTCGAGTAATCGACGCGGGCAGCAAATAACCAAAGCCCAAGAATGGATTTTGTGACTACCACCCGAAATTTCAAGCCCCAGAAACGACCCAATAGACGCAGTCACGAGCAAAGAAATCTGACACCGAGTCGGGCAAACTCGAGCCAATTCTGGGAATCAAATGCCAGCCAAGAACAAGGAGAGGGGAGCGTGCCTCAAACCGAACACTAACGCCGCCTGATTCTGAGATGCCCCAAGAAAGCGCCCCCAATAAGCTGAAACGAAAAGACGGGGAAACGAAAAGCGAAAGCCCGAAAGCTAGCAACAGCTACTGCCGAAACCACACCTGGAACTGAGAAAAGAGCAAGTTGATTTGTCGACGGGAAAGGAGACTTCAAGAACGAACCAACAGCGCCTCCATCATTGCTGAGCGCAGGTGGTGGGAAAGCAAAAGGCGACGGGAGACAGCGACCGTCCAGGTGGCCAAGAACGCACGCAAGAGCTCCTCTCAGCTGGCTCACAACACAGGAATAAGCACCCGACCGCTGAGATGGCGAAAGCTTGAGGTGATTGCCTTGAGGACAGGGGAAATGGCCGGGGGAAGCAGAGCGAGATGGGGATGGAGAGGAATGTCTGGGCGGCTGATTTATAGAGGGCCACAATGGCGTGGCCATAACTGGTCATGATAGGATGCAAGTGTGCAACGATCCAAGGAAGAGAGGGGCGACGTGGGCCCGCGTACCACAAGCTTCCAACGGCAGTTGGGGGTTTTGGCTGTTCTCCTTTATCATGGGGAAGAAGAAAACAGAGAAGGGCGCTCTCTGATGCAATAGAGGGGGAGCTGATGCTGAGTTCATGGCTATGGAGGGAAAAGGTCTCATACTACTACTCGTAGTATGTTGTTTGTACACATGAGACCAATGGTTTGTCTGTCACGAGGCCATCGTGCATACTCTTTTACTTATATGGAAAGTTAGGAGTTGTATTGCATTTAAAAAAAAATTGGAGAGGATGTACTAGCTTACTTAACATTGACCGAGCAACTAATTAACTTTACGAGTAATGGGAAACGCTTACCCAGCAACGACAATTCTATTTTCTTACTGGAAGCACGTCTAGAAATGGATTGTTATTTGCCTAGTTTCGAGTTCAGATGAAAAATACACCAAGCAGGTTCGTTCAAAAATAGGTATCTGAGGTACAAATATGAAGATATTCCACAAATATTAGCTTTAAACGAGTAACCCAGCAATTCTAAATTCAACATATTAATTCCGGGGACAGGTTTTGAATGGCCACGCCAAAGCTGATCGCCGATCAGATAAAGTCGCCGCGCTTGTTACTGCGTCCTTGGCCGATGGAATTACTCCCACTGCAGCGAGAGATGAATGTTCGGGATGGGACTGCATTGCTTGTACACACGCTGGGCAGGATCTAGCACAGTCTTACACATCGATATGCATCTCCCATGTCCATCAAGATACAGCTAGAACAATATTTGCTCCTTGCAGCAAGCAGATCGAAGGATGTCAAATCAGGGCTCGTACGTGTGCTTGTAACTGTCATTAACGAGTCACTAAACTCAAAAAAAATCTTGATGTGGCACGGCTAAGCTCCATGATGCATTGCAAAAGTATATTTCAGCCAAGAGTCCATTGGCGCATAATGTCCTTGTATAGGAAAGTGTGGTTGACCCATAGTTACGGTCTTGTTTGACATAGCTTCTGCTTGTTGTAAAATCAACTTATTTGAAAAGTTGGTAAAATGTTGTTCCTGGTTATTGCTACTATATTTGGGGTGACTTCTCTGAATCTGTTTAAATAATATTGTAAAATTCTGACGTTTGGGCACACCTTCTTGTTTTTGCTATGGAGAAGTCGAAAACAAAGTTAGATAACATATGGCCTATGTGTTTGATCTTAGCACACCCTTAAATTTGCCAAATGTTTGATTGATTAAAACCATATGACAAGTTGACTGCTCTGAGTATGTACGCAAACAATGATTTAAAAGTGACAAGACATTAAACAATGTGCAAAGTAAAGATGGAGTCATCCAAACTTTAGCTTAGAAGGGTTGAACCGTTGAAGACTTGTAGTTCATATATATTGCCACACGGTTTGTAGTACATGGGCAGGGACGTGCAATGACCAACAAGGCAACAACTAAACTGGCATGGAAATGTGTTGTTTTTTAAGTAATCTAGAGACTATACAACAGCGTTTCTTCGATTGCAGTTTTGCTAGATCAATATGGAGGTCAATTGAGCTTTCTTTTGGTCTTAAAAAGCCTATTAGTATCACTAATATGTTTGATTATTGGATAGGCCGATTTAGGACTAGAGAAAGGAATCAAGTGCTTGTTGGTATAGGCGCCATATGCTGGGCCATATGGTTAAGCCGTAATGATGTGGTTTTTGACAAAAAGAGGAATTTTGACTCCTATGCAGGTTATCTACAGGGCAACATATTGGATGAGATCGTGGTCGCTGTTCCAAAAGGAGGAGGCAAGAAACTCAATGTTACAAGCTTGCTGGCTTTTGGAGGTGGTGACAATGGAATTGCTCGCCAAGCATGGGTAGAAGTTTAATAATAGGTTGTGTTATTGAAATGAACTATTTATTAACATTTCACCTGTTGTTTGGTGATTCTGGTGTGTTCCTGTGGGTGAGACGGAGTCTTCCCATGGTGAAACTTTGTAATAATGAACGGCTAAATACATCGAAAGATGTAGAGATCGTTACGCTTTCATTTGCTTAATGAATAGAATTCCCTTTATCTAAAAAAAACTTGAGTTGATGGAGGTTGTTGGTTGACAGTACGTTGTCGACTTTTGATGGCATGGACGTGTAGGTGGTACTAGGGCCGGACTACCGAGCCGGCTCGGCTCGGCTCGGTCCAGCTTGTTAGGATAACGAGCTGGCTCGGCTCGGCTCGTAATTGTGACGAGCTGAAATGCTGGCTCGGCTCGGCTCAATACGAGCTCGAGCTGGCTCGCGAGCCGGCTCGTTAAGCTCGTCAGCGCTCGCCTCCTGCATTCCTGCCGCGTCTTGAGGAAGAAGATAACGACCATATCGTCGGAACATTTTCACATCCTTGAGCACGATGGTGCGTCGGACGTGGAGGCGAAGGCCGTCGTCGCAGAGGTCGTCGCGACTGAGAGAGGACGAAGGACGGTGATGTAAAGAAACTACGGAGGGGGACCGACCACACTGCACAAGAGGGAGTCAGTGCAACCACACAAGGGGAATAAGGGGAGGGCAAGTACTGCGACGAATGAAAGGAGACGCTAGCAGCCTCGCAGAGTTCCTCTGGGCAAGCTTGCATGTGGGCGGCGAGGAAGCATGGCAACAAGCTAGTGAGGCAGGCGGCGGTGCCGCGTCTTGAGGAAGAAGATAACGACCATATCGTCGGAACATTTTCACATCCTTGAGCACGATGGTGCGTCGGACGTGGAGGCGAAGGCCGTCGTCGCAGAGGTCGTCGCGACTGAGAGAGGACGAAGGACGGTGATGTAAAGAAACTACGGAGGGGGACCGACCACACTGCACAAGAGGGAGTCAGTGCAACCACACAAGGGGAATAAGGGGAGGGCAAGTACTGCGACGAATGAAAGGAGACGCTAGCAGCCTCGCAGAGTTCCTCTGGGCAAGCTTGCATGTGGGCGGCGAGGAAGCATGGCAACAGGCTAGTGAGGCAAGCGGCGTGGTGAGGACTGGGGAGGAGGCAAGGTGCGATGGCGGCACAACTCGAAAAAAATATAAGATGTGAGAAGGGAGGAGAGGTAATTTTGCTCCCGTCAACAGGAGACAAGCCATCAACATGCATTGCCCTTTCCCCTGGTATGGCAAACTTTGCCATTCCTAATCCCTGCCCTTGATTGTAGATGCAACGGTGGCCACGTGAGCCCCCTGTGCTTTTAATAACCAAGCTGCATACAGACTAACTTCACTTTTGATTTCTTTGGCTGCAATTGGTTTCGTAATCTAGTATTATGTTAAGTGATTTTACGTTTGATCATAGCTATTTTTCTTGTAGATTTATAATGCACAACACCAATTTTCGGTAGGACATAACACAAATTTTCTGTAAAAAAACTGCAAATCACATGGATAATGTAATTAGTAGAAAAATATGGTGCCACGCTATTGGATTAGTGGAGGCGAAAATTTTTTGGGGGCGACAGCAATGCATTAGTCTCTCTTATACCTTCAAAATATGAAACACGCTTCTCGCAAAAAAAAAAATATGAAACATGATTCTCTAATCCACGAAATGACACACACGCAGCTGGATTAGTAAAAGGATTGTGGGCCTCACGCGTGGCCAGCGTTGGTTCTGTGATCAGGGGCAGGGATTAGGGATTAGGCAAAGGCAAAGTTTGCCATACCCACAAAAAGGCAGACGATACGAGGCGTGCTGCGAAGGTTTGCGGCTGATAGCTAGTAGAATTCGTTCCATGATATTGTCAAACTCCAATATTATTCATCAAACCAAGCACCTCACCGGTACTACTACTACTACAGATGACCAAAAAAAAATGCAAAACTTATGGCGCCTCCGTTAAAACCAGCAACATCTCCACTGGCTGTTTCCATATCCTCACCCCGTACAGTACCATCAAACTCATTATTTTTCGAGCGATCCATCGAACTCATTATCAACCGGTGCCTCATCCTAGCCGTCGATCGCCTCATTAACCGGTCCAGGCACCATCAGGCTCCTCCATCATGTCGCCCGTGGCGGCAGCACGCGCTGCTCTGGTCCCGGTCTAAAGCTCCTTCGGTAGTTAATGGCGAGAGATTTCGGGGGCGCGATCGATCGAACCATCGATTGGACGCTTGAAGCAATTTAGTTTGTCCTTGAATGCTCGGCCCCCGGGAAGTAATGGCACGTCGAAGGTGCAATCATGGCCGCATTACGTTCCTCCCCAGGCCGGCCCGGCCCGGCCCCCTCCCTGCAGTGGATCATCATTTATGAAGCGGATCATCTGGGTCATTACCGGAGTTAATGCCGGCGATACGCGCAGGCGCGAGCGACGGGTACCCAAGGAGACGGACACGAGGGCAAAGAGTGCTCCGGATTATATACTTCGACGCTCGCGGTTCGACTGGCCTTCGATGTATCGTCAGGGTGTCGTGCAATGTTGCGTTTTGCCCGCCAATAACAAGGCCGCGGTGCCGCCGCACGTACGCAGTACTGTAGCTGCGCGCTGCGCTGCCTCGAACGTACGTAGAGTACGTGCTTGAGGAATATGGTAGACGACAGTGGCAGCGCGCAACCTTATACTGTAGTGTTTCAATGATAAGCTTACTGCAATGTCCCTGTCAAAAAAATGTTACTGTACAATCTGTTTACTACGTAGTATAATTGCAGTAGTGCCTTCGTACGACATACTGTATCTCGCACACAAGTGCAAGTTGTATTCTCTCTATTCGTTTTTTTTTGTCCTTTCAGACAACAAGAATGAACCAAAACAACAAAAAAAGAATGAAGGGAGTATCTTCGAGCCAGACAAGCGCTACGTCGCTGTGTTGTGAAGAAAATAAAAGGATTTTGCCGGGGTACTCGGTGCGTGCGTAGAAATCACGAGTACTAAACAGCGCCATGATAAAAGCGTATCTGTATTTTGTCGGAGTACTGATGTACAGGGCGAGATAAGTTAATTATTTCTGAGATTCTTTTGATCGCCAGTGGCGTGTACACGCGCCACTTCTTGACACGGAACAGAGGTTGGAGATTACACGATACGAGTACCGAGTTAATTAACCGCCCCTCACGTTTCACGTACGTACACACGTCGTGGATACAGCAGCAAAAGAATCTTGCTATTTAAAAGTATTAAATAAAGTATAAGTACAAAACTAATTTCAGAACTATGTGCTAACTCGCGAGACGAATATAATGAAGGTAATTAAGACGCGATTAGACGATGGTTACTGTAGCATCATTGTAACAAAAACATAAATTAATTAGGATCATTAGATAGATCTCGAAAATTAGCCCTCATCTATAAAAAGATTTTGTCATTAAACTTTATTTAATGCTTCTAAATAATAAGATTCTTCGAACTAAACTTTAGAATTAACGAAACTAACAGCGCCCTCGTGATAGGCAGTCGTACGAGCTGGTAGTGTGGTGCTGGTTCGAGCAGCACCCGCGCGCGCACGTGATAGCGGACGGGCACGGTGCGTGTACAGGGGCGCGTGCGCGTAGATCTTCCTGAGGCTGGATACCCTCGCTACGTACTGAACGCGAAATCCAAGTTGGTGTACGGACCATCGTATACTGCGCGCAGCCGCTGGGTGCGGGTGACAATATGTACCCACATCAGTAAATGTATGTACACTGTTCTAATCAGGTGGCAACTGGCAGCCTGACCCGTACGAGTCTCTCTCTCTCTCAATGATCGGTGCAGGTGTATATCTCTCCAGCTTAGGCCTCCGGGCATCGTACGTGTAGCTGTCGATTGCTCTGTGCTTCGAGATCTTGATCGTATCGTCTACGCTCCACGGTGGCACGGCACGGTCATTCTTTCCGAATTCGGCGGTAAAGCCTGCAGATCTCGAGGCTTTACTGCCGCATCATGCCCACCCCGTGGGAGAGGTGGTGTGCAACGCGTTCGAACGAAATTCGCACAAGTCAACCCCGCCCCAGTCGTGCATGGTGCAGCCGCAGCTGTCGTGCATGGTGCAGCCGCAGCTAGACCACGTTCCACGTACGTAGTACGCGCGTAACGCAGCTGCTGGCTCGCCGCTTGGGAATTAATTTCGAGTAGCAAACGCTTGATGGGTTTAGACTTTAAGTCTTTAGAGTTGCGGAGCATTGTTTCTGCCAGTGTGAAAGTAGTCGGTGGTGTATATTATATATGTGATCGTTCGTTTGATATCAGATTTCATAGTCACTGCTAGAAGTATAACTATACGCGGGCCTGAGCTTTTCTTAGAACATCCGCCGTCGCCTTAGGGTTTCACGCCATCGCTATTTGGTCCCCCTCCTCCCACCTCTCCGGCGACCTCATCGATGCTGAGAGCGAGGATCTATCGTAGTTGAGCTGTTTAGTTAGAGCTTAGCCTTCAAATAAAATTTTCTTGTGCTGATTTTTCTGGTGTTGGGTCGCGTCTTCCTCCGTGTAAGATTTGCCGTTGAGTATGGGTGGATCTGGTATCCTCATAGCAGAGCTGGCCTCGACGTTGATGACGATTTCTCCAATGAGGTGATATGGAGATTAGTTGTTTTCCTACTTTTTGCGGAAGGGTGTGAAGTTCATGTTATTCTTTTTAGTGGCATAGAGATGTCCGATTCTCTTTCAAATTGAAGTTGTTATTAATGGCAAATATCTATTTTGGATGGAGCTTCATGATGGTGGATGTTGATGCTTTCCCAATGTGTGACGTCTCTCGTAGCGGAGAAGAACCATTATGTAAATCGATCGGGTTATAGTGAACGCACTGAGGAAAAAGAAGATGAACGAGGCTTTGGAGAATATTGTATTCTTTTTTCAGGGTGTATTATAAAATTTGAGGATATACTGTGCTTTTCTCTTAATATAATAATCCCTTTCGCAAAGGGAAAAAAATGTGTGATCGCATTTGGCAACAATCTTGACCTGTTGACTAGAATCTCCTTGTGGATAATTTGTGTGTTGACGAGACCCACCTCACTTTCACTGTGTTTGTATCCTTTTGCTCTTGTTCCGTTCCCTTGTTTCTTCTCGGCTGATAGATCTCTCCCCTGATCATGGAGGAGCAGCTCGCATTAAACCAAAAGCGAACAGCCTTGTAATACTTGCTCTAAGCCCATCATGCCTTTTTCATGATCAGCGGCAGCCTTTGGTCGTCGAACAGCACCACCAAAAGCTGTGGCTAACAGTAGGCTAAGTGGTAAATTAATTAAGCACGCTTTTGATGATGCGCGATCCGATTCTCGGACTCTCTGATATATAATCTTCGTACGCTCGCTGTGAGAGATTTGGGAGAGTAAGGCCGGGGGCTGTACACGCAGTGACGCACGACGATCGATCGGTCGGGACAGACGCGGCTGCCAACGGCACGCAGCCGAGCATTGACGCCCGATCGAGTTCATTATCATCCTCTTCGGACGACGCTTTTTCTGTTTTGAATCGACCCTCCAACTGTGTGGAACGAACGAACGGCATCCAAGCAAGCCAGTGAAGCGATGGACGAACCGGTGGCGGCTCACTCTCTAGGAGTAGTCAAAACGAGATCTCCAGTTCATTTACGCTGGATTTCACCGGAATGAATGCGAGCTCATCGGCCATCGAATTCCCGCCGCAATAACTCCGGATCCTGCCAGAATTTGGCGCGCTCGTACGGAGATGACGCGTCGGCCTCGGCGCGGCCTCCCGGCTCGCCGGCAGCCGTGTCCCCGC
>LAPY01003607.1:7454-23870 GCA_000970635.1 Eragrostis tef
GGCAACGAAGACGATGACTGAGGACATGCGAAGGAGCGTCAATGCAAGGGGGTAGGTTTGCGCATTAACCTCCTCACTAATTTAACAGTTGGTAATGTTGGATAACGATAGGGATACTTGCATTGAAAAAGAAGATGGTGAAAGTTTTTAATGGACTAATTTCTCGCGTGCTTTAGTCATTGAAAGCATTGTCCACTATTCAGAATGTCCTTAGAACACAGAGTACATGGTTGTACAAAACAAGACATTTTGTTGTGCAGCTTGTGATATCTAGTCAGGTATCATCGGACTGAGACCGAGAGGCTTAGTGGTTAAGACACCCGAGTAACACCTTTAAGGTCTTGGGTTCGACTCCTAGTGGGAGCGAATTTTCTAGGATTTACCGGCGTTATGCGTTAAGTGGTAAGCGGCGTTCCCGTCGACAACGAGGCGTCTTTGGTGACTTCGAGAATCTCCAGATCTGCCGGGTGCTCGTCCTTCGGAGGTGCTCATAGGGGCATGGTTTGCGTATGTGTATTCATAGGGGTGAGTGTGCGTGCGTGTTGTAAGCGTGTGTTGTACTGTGTAATTCTTAAAAAAAAGATCGAGAGCAAACCAAATGAAGCATCTTTTCCACTTATATTTTATCTTTTTTCCAAATATTCGAAACAAATCTCGGAAGCATGGAATTTCATTGCAGCATTGCCCAATAGCGAGAATGGCCTTAGAACAGAGTTCATGCTTGTTATTGCACAAAACAGCACATTGCAGTTGTAATGTCACTCTATTGTGATATACTGTCATCATGTATCATCCGAGCAATTGAGAGCAACCCGAGTCATCTTGTACTTTTGTTATTTCCAGATTTGGCAGCTGTCACTATGCTTTATCCAGGCACAAGCACAGGTAAGTGCAGCGGCTATTCCGGCCTATGTTTTACTACATTGTTATCAAAATTATTAACCCAGCATACCGAATGATTCGTGGCAAAAGCTAACATCCCATTTGTGATGTGGACATGGTACATCAACAAAATCCATCTACAGTGACGTTTACGTTCAGCATGCGAAGACGGAATCTCCTGTGCAGAAGGAACACTTAAACGTCATAGTAGCTTGACAGAAGCATCATCAATTTTTGCCTCAAAAAAGCACCCATACAACTCCCGTTTTAAACTCCGTTGACAGAAAGCGAAATAAATTACGTGTCTCACCAAATTCTGAGGAAAGAGGGAAAGAAGAGGAGAGAAACAATTATCAAAGGAGTCAGACGACCACCGCACAGTGGATTTAACGCAAAATAAAACGCAAAATAAGGCGAAAAAGGAAAAAACCAAATATATGAATGGAACAGAAGATGACTAACATCTCTTACCAACCGAACCAACAGTTTGATTACAAAACTACTGGTAAGCACCTGTTAATTAACAACTAGAAACGGCAGCAAAAACTAAACAAGAACAGCCGGTAGTTAATCTCAAGAACTCAGCTAATTAAGTACCAACTAATGAACGAACAACTGCTAGTTTGATGAAGCAGCTGGCAGGCATGCATGGTTGATCAACCAGGAGCTAGCTACAGCTTGGAATTGGATTGCCGGTTAGGCGGCGTCGGCGTAGAGCGCGACGAGGCTGCGGCGGCAGCGCGAGCAGGAGAACTTGCGCTTGTTCTTGATGCAGAGCGGCAGGCAGCCGAGGACCCGGCGCACGCTCTCCACGTCCGTCGCCACCACCGCGCCGCCGCACCGTGGGCACGCCCCCCGCGCCTTGTGCTCCCCCGTCACCGTCTCCTCCGCCAGACCCAAGCACGCCGCCGTCATTGCCTTCGCCATCTCTTCTTCACCTTCCTCTTTCTAGATTCTTGAGATGCGTGGATCAGCCAACCAGAAAAGGGAAATATGGGGCTAGCAAGCTGCTGGAAGAACAGGCGAAATGTTTAGAAAGACAAGTACCCAGGCACAAGGACGACAGGATCTTGCAAGGCTCATGTGAAGTCCGTTTGTGTCTCTCTCTAGCTACTGCCCAACTGCTTGTGGGGTTTGACTGGCTGCCTAGTTTACACAACACGTAAGCACACGGCGTGGCATCCAGGTGTAAGATCTATCCATCCACAAATGGGTATACGTACGTCGGTCCACTGTTTTTTGAAAATGAACAATCGGTAGGTCCAAGCATCAGTGATTACTTTGCGTGTTTGGGGAAGGCTATATGGGGAAATAATGTCACACACGCACACTGCACTTGCTTTGCTACTTGGGAATTCCCTTCAATTCGTAGAAGGTGCTCTGTTGTTTAATTCTCTTGTACTTTGCTTAAAGTGGCTTTTAATTTTGCAGATATATCCTCTGGGTAGGATAATGGCAACCTAATTATCTTTTCCAGAACTATCTGTTTTGTTTTGTACTCGAAACGTTCCCCTTTTTAAGATGGACATTGATTTGTTCCAACCATCTGTTTGTAACGTATTGACTAGTTGTTTCTTTCAAGCAACCAACGACCGTTCTTCTAAGCGGCAACGGAGCATGACGATTCCACGACCACCCACCGCCATTGCCCTCGCCATCTTTTCTTCACCTTCTCGGCTTCTTTCTTGAGGTGTGGATGAGCCAGCCAGAAGGGGAAATATGGGAGTAGCAAGCTGGAAGAACGGGTGAATGTTTAGAAAGACAAGTACCTAGACACAAGGACGACAGGATCTTGCAAGGTTCATGTGAAGGTCCGTTTGTGTCTCTCTCTAGCTCCTCTGTTTGTTTGGTTTGACTGGCCGCCTAGTTTAAACAGCACGTAAGCACACGGCGTGGCATCCAGGTGTAAGATATATCCATCCACAAATGGGTATACGTACGTAGGTCCACTGTTTTTTCAAAAAGAACAATGGGTAGGTCCAAGCATCAGCAATTACTTTGCGTGTTTGGGGAAGACTATATGGGGAAATGTCACGCACACTGGCACACTGCATTTGCTTTGCTACTTGGGAGTTCCCTTCGAAGAAGGTGCTCTGTTGTTTAATTCTCTTGTCCTATGCTTAAAGTGAATTTTAATTGTGCAGATATATCCTCTTTTTTTGATCTTGGCACCCTAATTATCTTTTCCAGAACTATCTGTTTTGTTTTGTACTCGAAACGTTCCCCTTTTTAAGATGGACATTGATTTGTTCCAACCATCTGTTTGTAACGTATTGACTAGTTGTTTCTTTCAAGCAACCAACGACCGTTCTTCTAAGCGGCAACGGAGCATGACGATTCCACGACCACCCACCGGCTTTCGTGGAACTTACCGCCTATGGTCATTGCCAAAAAAAAAAAGGCACTGGAGCATTATCCCTGTGAGCCTGCCGGGATTAAAATGTTGACACCATCTCCGACTGTTCCTTTATTTTTCACCAATTCATAAAAACCTTTACAAGTACAAAATGACCCTACAGTGACAATCATGTTTTTTTTCAAAAATGATAGTTTTTACGGTAGTGCTAGACATCCAAAATCCACCAGTACAATAAATAATAGTGACGGACGTAGTGACATCAGCGGACCAAAACACGACCAAAACATAATAGCAGATGTCCCACTGACATGAGCGGCCTGCCTGTCCACAGCCTATTGAAAGCCCGTTCCAGCCCAAACCACGCCCTCGGTACAAAACGAGCAGCTAGGGTCTCTCTTGAGTTTTCCTCATTCCTACAGCCTCTATCCCACCTGCCCGCCTCCACCCTATCAGACCCCTCCTTCTGTCTACTTGCCGCCGCTCTCTCCTCACTCCCCTCCTTCCTTTTCGCCACTGAGGCCATTACCCCACCACCACCGCAAGAGCCGCGACCTTCCCTCTTTCTCGATCTTCTGCATAGAGATCCAGGCTAGTCGGCGAGATTCCCGAGATCAACGAGGTAACGGGATCCCGGAGCTTGACAACCTCCCTGCACGGTGGCTAGGGCGGCAAGGCACATATCTGACGCAACATCATCCCTACATGGCAGCGGCGTGTGTCAATGCGGTTATGGTTTGGATGGCATGCGGACGGGGTGGTGGCAGACAATTCGAGCCTGCCATGGAACCAGCCACCTTTTTTAAGAAAAATTATTTGGTGTACAATTGCGGAGCATCCTGTACATCACTTATTTTTTGTTTTTCCAGTGGTGTGAGCGTAGTAACGGACGTACTATTCGCCATGCAAGACAAAAATGCCTGCCACTAAAAGCTTCTATTGTACTAGTACTTTTGGCTACTACTAATGCGTTTTTTCTGCCATGATTCATGAAACCTTATCATTAACACGTGCCAAAAAAAATTACTTTGACACGACCTCTATTTTACTACTCTCTCCGTTTTTAAATTGATGTCATCGTTGACTTTTTTAGTAACGTTTGACCATTCATCTTATTCAAAAATTTTAAAACTTTATCATATATTTTGTCATGATTTGTTTTATCACTAATGAAAGTTGAAGAATAACTTATAAGTTTGCAAATTTAAACTAATATTAAATAAGACAAACGGTCAAACATAATGAAAAAAGTCAACGGCGACATCGATTTAAGAACGGAGATAGTAGTAGTAGTGGTTGCTTGTACAATATACTCCATCCGTTTTAAATTTTGAGCTAACCAATGTCAACAATAGAAAAACAGGGCGATGGCTTTCCTTGCGCTCTCCAGCAATCAACATTATCGTAGGCTTGCACTCAAGTTGCTTCGCCGGTTTTGTGAGTTTATTTGCTGCAGGAGAAAAGGATATGAGAAAGCGAAAGGTATAATCATCGTCTGGTCCGCTCTTTGGCAACAGAAAACGACCCGGTTGCAGAACAAGGAGAGACGCATGTGATCGAGACTCGAAAATTGGCAGTGGACCGTCTGACGCATTGGGCCCGCATGGCAGGCCACGCCCTATAGCGGACCGGCAGAGCCGCCTGCCGCCTGCCGCGCCGGACGCGCCTCGAGATTCGGGCCTACGCACGCTCGGGGTCCCCCCACCCGTACGTGCGTGCTGCCTAGCCCTCGCGGTGACTGACTGGTCACTCCGCACGTGCCTAGCCAAGCAAGCTGTGCGTAGGTTGCGCAGAGGCTGTCTCCGCTTTCACCGCTGGGTCATTTTGGGAGATCATGGGATCACAGGGACAGGGAAGGCCTCGATGCCGTTTGGTGCGAAGAAGATGGGAGCAAGCCATCAGGGCGGTTCCGGGCTAATCAGGGAGGCCCTAAACTTAAATATATAGAGAAAATTCTTTGTGTACCATTGGGAAAACTTTGCTTTTCTTGTATACCATTGAAAAACTTGTGATCCCTTGTGTACCATTGACTCAAATTTCAGATGCCCTATGTACCATCACTGTCAAATGGAGGCTAAACGGCTGGTAGCGGCAGGGTAAAAAGACCCTTTGCCCCAGATACGATTTCCCATCCTCTTCTGATTTTTTCACCGCATCCGATGGCCTGGGAGCTCCACAAGAGCAGCGCCACGCGTTCCAATCGAGAAGATGGATTGAACCAGGCTGCGCCACCAGGTTCCCCTCGCCGCAGCCCTTCTTCCTGCGTAGCTCGCGCCCACCTGCAGGTCACGCTCGCTCGTGCCCGCCTGTAGGCCACGCGCGCTCGCGCACACGTCAGCCCACCGCCCGCCCAAGCAAGCTTTGCACGCCGCGCTCGCGCCTGCGCTCGCCCGATCCGCCTTTTTTCAAGCTCGCGCTACTTCCCACCCGAGCCCGCCTGCAGGACGCGTGCGCGCTCGCTCCCACACCCATACCTGAGCTCGCCTGTCGCCACTGAGGCGCGCTCCTGCCGAGCCCGCCTGCCGCACGCGTGAGCTTGAGCTCGCCTATGTATGGAGGTAAGACGTTAGCAAATTTTCAAAGAAATCAAAATTATGGTATTTAGGATATAAACAGATATTGAACAAGTCCAGAACAAGCAGAATTGCTACAATTGACCTCAATAACAGACTGACATCATCAGGCCCGGCCCTGAGGCGGTGCGAGCGGTGCCGTCGCACCGGGCCTCCGAAAGTCAAGGGGCCTCCAACTGAGATGCAATAGCAGAGGCGGACCACCAAGAGGGCGTGGCCAGGAAGCCGCTCTACCTCAATCCTCCGTCGATTGCGCCATAAACCCACTAGCCTGGAGCACCGCTGCCCAGATATGCCGTCTGGTTGTCCGCCATGGCCATGGCGCCCTGCTTGACTGTCCTGCATCTCTGTCTGAAGGAACACGACGTACCTGGCAGGCTTATAATTGGTCTGATGGGCCACATACTAAGAAAAGGGAAAAGGCCCATTAGGCAAGGCAAGTTAATTGATCCAGTTGGACTGGTTGCCGCTCTTCTTTTGTTTTTAATCCAACAAAGTAAACTGTGTTTTACATTCTTGCTTTGTAACCATAAATAATATTTGAGCAACTAAAATACGAAAGTTTCATGATTTTTTTAGGGTAGTGTTTTTTTACCAGCGAAATAAAAGCGATGTAATGTTTTTTTGAAATATCGTATATATGAAAAGGGCCCCAAAATGTCAGGGCCGACCCTGTAGGCGCGCTCCTGCCGAGCCCGCCTGCCGCACGCGTGAGCTTGAGCTCGCCTGCCGCCGCCTCGATGGGGACAGAGTACCGAAGTAGAAGAGACAAGGCTATCTGATTTTTTTTTTAGGTAAGGCTATCTGATTCAGCGGAGGATGTAGCAGTAGTAGGGTAACAACAGTCATTTTACGATTTACTCACAGGTGGACCAACCCTTGTTAGATGGATTCCCAAACAAAACTAACGGGAATGGTACAGAGGGGTTGGGAAAATTGAAGTAGTGGTACAGAAGAGATCACGAGTTTTTCAATGGTACAAAAGGGAACCAAAGTTTTTCCAACGGTACATAGGTAATTTTCTCAAATATATATCAGATCGTCCATCAGTTTAAAGTTAGCACCAAGATGATCACAACTCACAAGATTGAAAAAAAAACAAGTGATGCACGGGTCACTTATTCGATAATCTTTAAACAAAAACCATGAAAGAGAAAAGAGCTTAGTGCAGGACCGAATTGTTCATACCTTATACCTGACGCGACGTGAACAAAGAGCGAGCTATTGCATGATGCACCGCTGCCGCCGTTGGCGTGCGGTCGTTCATGCGATAGTGGGGCAACCACGGCGTGGAGGACGGATTAGGGTCAGGGATTGAGAGCAGAGCGCGACAGGCTACGTTGCTAAAAACTGCAGCATGCCGGATCATAATCACGCAATTGGAAAAGAAAAACATACGGGCGGCAGCGCTGCGAGCCACTGCACTCGATCAATTATCGATGCCATCGTCAATGGACAGAAGCCCATGTAGCAAAGCAGCTATTCAATTGCCGTTTGGAGCCTTGGGGCTTCAAGTAATTGAAGAAATCTTCTCTGAAGTGTTAGCTCTGAACTGCATGCACATGCCCAGGGACGGGTCTGATAGCCATGCAGCGAAAGCAAAAACATTAGAACTACGAAGGTGTTTGGTTCGGGTGATTGTAACGTATTCTGATTACGGCGTAAAGCGATTACGATACTTTTTGTTCGATTCGAATCTAACGTAATCAGATATCAGGGGACCTGATAACGGGCTAGTTTAAATGTCATTCCGGAGCAAATCGGGCGCAATCAGATCTAATCTTCTCCGGCGCTCGTCTTCTTCCTCCAGTCCGCCTTCATCCCGCACTCCCTCCTTGTCTTGGACTCCGTCCCAATTCCTCGAACAAATGCGCGGAGACAGCAGCTACAGATCGATGGATCAAGGCTGAAGCTCCTCGCTGGCGGTGTGCGCCGCTGTTGCCAGCCGGAGACATGGCCGCTACCTATGGCTCCTCCACGCCCGCAATCTCTGATGGCAAGGTTGATCTCGTCGCCTAGACAAATGCTGAAGATTTTCGCTTGCTAGCTGCGGTGGATTTTGCGGTGATATCGAGACCTGCAAGGACACGCACCGCCATGGACTCGCCTTGAGCGAAGAAGGGCCTGTTTCCATTACCGTTACAGCCACAAAAAACGAACACATTCAAGTTTCAGCCATTCCGTCAACGAATCCAGTGTATTTTGATTACCTTTGCGTTTGCGTTACTAATTTTGAACCAAACACTAACCATGAGGCCCCACTGTCTTGGCGAGCTCCAACCATGTTGTTTCCTTCTAGTTTGATTTGTTTATGCATGATTTAGACTCACATATTTATTTTTGTAGCCTCGAATATGTGACATTCTCTTTTCCTACCGCGTCCGATTTGCAAGATGACCATGACATCTCGCGCATCCATGGTGCTGAGGTTGTGAAGGCAAAGCACATGGAATTCACGTTTATTTATTGTGGTAAGTCTAACCAAGTAGCATGTACATTCAACAAAACACTAATATATGCAATACATGCAAAATAAGATACTATCACTTATTACTCATAGGACAATGAGCTATCGATGTGTAGTCTTTCTTGTTCCTATTACTTTACAGTCTAATAACCGCCATACCTATTACCCAATGGCCATCGCTGGTTTTTGCATGTTTAAAGTTTCACACCGAGTCAGAAGTTCCGATATTGCTAGCGAGCCACACCAAAGTAGCCAAATCCTTGCTAGCTTTTATAATCACAACCCCAGAACAGAAATATTGGTTTATTCATAAAGGAGACCAAAGTGAGGATTGAGCAACAGAGAGGTCAAAGAGAGGGATGGGGATTTTGGGGGGTGGGGGGTGGGGAGAGGCAAATCTTTGTTGAAAAGCAATTTTGTATGAAGGGCAAAAACTTCACAGTTAACTAGCACTTTGCCCGTGCGTTGCTACGGGAGTAATATGGTAACTTCTTTATTCTTGATACCTAAATGTTTGTTTCATAAATATACTATTTTTAATTTGTTCTTAGAAATAAAATAGTGTTGTTGTAAATATCCCAAGGATTTATCAAATCTTTAATTGTTAAGTAATCCAAACAATGCTTAACAACTACCCATTTTAGCTTAATAGGGGAGTGCCCCGTTCGTTGCACGGGCATAACTTGCACAACATATTGTTCATACAAATTAATTCACCTCAAGATTGCTGGCAAGTATAACAGAAAAGTACATTACCATGCAACGATGGCATCTCATTACTTTGTCGTCAAAATTCTTTGAAAAGTGCAATTCAGAAATACATGAATGATTTAATACACAAGAAATCATCACATTGAAGTCAGCTTCCAATTGCCCATTTTGGTAAATTTTTTAATAGTTGAAAAGGTACACAACAGCCATACCATCATACAAAATAGTTCATACGAAAACTATACACATGATACAACATTGATTATAAAAGATACGTGTGGGACTTAAAATTATGCATTGCCTATATAACTTTATTTTCCTCAAAGATTTGATAAAGAAAATTCGCCAGTTGCAAAGTGAAATGATCATTGAACTGCATGCCTTTGTTGTACAAATCCAATAGGTTAAGTAGTAGGACTTCATCTCACAATATAATCAAATTGTGCTTAGACACCTTAGTGACCACCTCCCTTCTGTTCAGAGAACCAAATGGGCGATCTGCATGAGAGCTGAGCAATGGCTTAGTGAGATAGAGATGGGTATCAAAAACATTTTGTTGAGCTCTTCATATCAGAGCCTCAGTTTTCATACGAAAAAGAAAATAATTTATCAGATCATAGTGTGAAAAAATAAGGCAAATATGCAACTTACCATTATGCACAATATAATTTCTCCATTTTTATCCTTTCATTTACATAATTCTTAGTTTTTGTCTTTTTTTTTTCAACTGAAACATCTGTCTTTCAGTTTAGAACCCTTGCTCTCGTTGAAATAATGCCAACAAATACAGTAGCAATCATTTGACATGAATACCATTCAAGTTCCTTAATAGTTGATCTTAATACAGGTAATCTAATCAGTAAAAAAAGGGCAAGCAATACCTTAATGGATGGTGCAGGAATGACCAATCACTCATCCTTGCTAGAACCATCCATAGGCTGCAAACTGGATTCACCTGACATTAAATGAAACTTGTTCAAATTTACAATATTTGTTCTGAAACTCAGTGAAAGTGGGAAAAAATGATCAATGTTTGAACTGAACTACTCTAGTATTGAATAAGAATAACTTGCCTCACAAAAAAAATATATTAAGATAGCTAAATGTGGCTATAATTTTGGTGACTAACGCTGAAATTTCAATACTTTGTGTCACTTCGTACGAACTGAATTGCATCCATCAAAATGAAGAACTGTACGACAACAAATCAATGTACAACTCAAATATGGGCTCAATTCAAGGAGTGAAGTAAACTGTGAGGAAAAAAATAGCTCTGAAGACTGAACATCTGACCATATTGTGAGGGAAACAATAACTCTGGACATCTTACTGACTTAACTGCAAATGCTTTTGTGCAACATTTTGGTTTAACAGCTATCTACTGACCCTGCATGCAATGTGATGCTGGTAGTGGCAATGTGAGAGTTGCTTCTTGGCGAGTAATGCAACATTTCTTTTTCTATTGTTGACAAAAAACTCTAAATTAGGCAAATAATTTGTAAAAATATGCTCAAGTTATTACCTAGAGACTTTGATAAAATCTGTCGCATTCCCTCCCATCTCCCTTCCGTTTTGCCTCTCTCGTCCCTCCTCTGTACACTTTCTTTTCTGTCCAGCACAACAGTAGCAACAGTTGATGGAGCATAATATAAACTGGAAGGTAGATTCAGAACATGTGGAATCTATTCAACCATTTCATTAAAAAAAAATATGGAAGCGATAAAACCTAAAACATCACATTTACAACACTCAATTTTTCAGGACATACTCAAATTCTTCTCATGCCAGGATTGTTGGAGGTATCAAGTTTGATCCACTTTGCTTTATCTCAATCATTCTGATGGATAACATAACAGGTCAAACTACAGCTAGCTTTTGTGAAAAACATAACAGGTCAAACTACAGAGCGCTCTTCCTAAGTGAAAAACACAAACATTAGTTAGCACAAATTCAGTCTATTTGACAAACGATGAGGTCTCTGAGTTGTTAGCACGAAGCCACAAATCTGTGAGCCATTAGTACTGAATCGTAAATGAAAAAGGAAGCAATGAGGTCTTTCCATGACAGCCGGGGCTGCAGGAGCTGCTGCTGACCCTGGTCCCCTATGACTTGTGCTAGCTACGCGAGCCGTCGATCTGGGACCATCCGCCACCGTGAGACAGAGGACTGGAGTTGTTCTGAGGCGAGCAACCAGGTGTAGCAGGCAACGGGGAAGAGGAGAAGACGAGGAAGGCTGATCCACCCCGCGAGCTAGCAGAAGATCCTCCCCGGACACCGTCGTGGTCTGCCGCCGGCTCTGACATACCTGCAAATGGCATTGGGGAGGCTCCTCAGATCCGATCGGAGATGGTAGGGAAGGAGGAGGCAGGTTCGATCAAGGTAGAGGAGGACGAACACACGCACTGCCGGAGCCGGAGACATTGGCCGTCCGCCCAGAACTTCGCGGCTTCATTGCGCTCGATCGACGTCAACCACCGGCCCTTCACCACGTCCTCCTCCGCCGTCGGCCGGATCTTAGGAGACGGCAACGTCCCAGCGATTCGTGGTGGAGGGCATTCGCATGTGGCCGGCTCCCCAAGCCCCGAGCGGGCCGTCATCGCACGCGGCAAAGGAGGTGGACACCAGAGGGAGGTGGAAGCGGTGCTGGCGGGGGAGAGGATCACGGGAACTGGCGGAGGAGGCAGCGCTGGAGTTAGGCGAACTGCGCAGAACGTGGGAGGTGGCAGCTGCGCAAATTTCGGATCCCCGGCGCGCGTATGGCATCGGGAGGGAAGCGGAATAACAGGAGGTGCGTTTTGAATGGAGAGGGGAGCGGAAAAAGGATTGCACTGACGACACCAAGAGAATTCATGAGTTGTAGAGATAGAGATAGTGGTAAAGGTGTGGAGAAACATATGGCTTGGAGAAACTCCCCTATGTCTTGTATACCCAGTCCTATTTGACTTATGTTCAAACAAGTTGCAGAAAATAATAACTTTAAATCATTCTACCTGAATTTTTGAGGGAACAATGGTATGAACTTGCCCACCAATTGAACAATGTCAATTTAAACATGGAAAAAGATTCAGTAACCTGGTTATGGGATGCAAGTGGAAAATTTACAGTAAAGTCTGTATATGAACACTTGACGAAGGATGACAGTGGTCTAAATATGAAACATATTTGGAAATAAAAAATCCCTGAAAATATTAAATTTTTTATGTGGCTGTTAGAAAATGAAGCCATACTGACAAAAGAGAACATGGCCAGCAGAAATTGGCAGTGAGATGTCACCTCTGTGATCAACATAAATCTATTGATCACCTACTATTCCAATGCCTAATCATGAAGGTGGTATGGGGAGTAGTAGCAATGTTCTTTGGAATAAATTCTAGGCCCTCCTCCTATGATAAATTCTGGCCATGGATCAAACTTGCTCTACCAAGGGGTGAAAATTCTGGAAAGCGAGTAATCGTGCTTGTTTTGATAAAATTTTGATTAAACATCCATGTGACAGTCTTTGTTCTCTGCTTGTGCTTTCATGCGTTATTGGGCAGGTTTATACTCAGGTGGCAGGAAGGAAGTGATCATGGCAAGAGCAGAGTCAATGCTAAAGGAAGCGATAAAGGTTATGAGGCACTAAGGAGCTCAACCTTAACGTCCTCTGCTCAGAGATGGAGGCGACGAGGATCGTCAAGACGAAGTGGGGAAGCAGCAGGAAACTGAAGTCTGGAGGCCTTGTTCGATCGTGAATTAGCAGTCACAAGTTGTTTTGATCTTGCACGAATGACTTGCTGTTCAAAAACTGTGGTCAATGAGCTTTTGTAATAGGAATAGTTGTTGCCGCCGACTCCCCTAACACGGCTTTCTGAATCAGAAGTCATGTTAGGGGCGGATGGACGGGCTTTCGTTTCTGCTTTTGACCTTTTAAAAAATAGAATATTTATGTATGTATGAGGAAAGAAGTACGTGGAATTTATTGTATATGTGTTCAACTCTATAGAAAGATTAAGTAATGGTTTAGAGCTTTTAACTAATATATTTTTTCTTTCATCCTATATTAATTATAATCTGCTTCATTGCTGAGCTTACTCTTAGGATGTCTAGATGTGCAATTTGTTCTTTTTACAATTTTAATTGTGATGCACGTTTATGCATTGCCTTGCACCTCGCGGCAACATGCGGGGTTTCAAGTAGTACATTTTAATTTCCAAGACATCAAAGTTTTTTCATGAATGCATGGTGAGTCTATACCTTGGTACAAATCTTGAAAAGAGCCAAACAGATGAGGGGTTTTGATACGTATGGGGTCCCGTCTTCATGATGTGAGAGAAAACCACCAAACATAACTAGCTGCAAGCAGCCGGAATAACAGTGCAACCTGACGAAATGCACTCAAAGCCAACCACCGTCTCTATATGGCAACTTGAATCGAGGATTCGCCCAACCACACTCTAAGTTACCAGGCAACACAACCTGCAATCAAACAGAGCAAGAGCACTAATTGGGTGACATCAAACCATCCGCGTATACAACCTCACAAGAGGTGGATAAGGATCCTTCCATAAACTTACACACTATGATGGAGAGGAAGCCATACGGCTGTTCTAAAAATTCGCATATCAACTCTATTTCTTATAGAGGAGTACATGGGGTATATATATACTAAGAACATCCCTCCTAGTTGGGTGTGAATGCTTGAAACGTTCAGTAGGTGTCGGCGGTCGTTAAATCGCATTCCGACCTCCAACATATTATTTAATAAAGGTTATTCATTCAGATTCTATGCATAGTAGTTAGGAACTAACATACTTTCATGAGTTTTCGTGATATTTGGATGCAAGAGCAAATAATGGAGGAAACAGGGCCTGTGTAGAAGAAAACACAGGCCGGCCGGCCGGCCTCTCTTGGCGCCCAAAGGCCTCAGCCCTTCCTCCAGCAGGCTGTGTATGGGCCTAAACGTCAGAAACCAAAACCTGCTCAGCAGAATTCCACCGACATTCTAGAAGGTGGGCCGTTTGGGCCTTAACTTGGCCCTTACTCTAGTTTTGCCGCCCTTACGAACCAACCAACCTTTGGACCGACTTCAAGAGGCAATCAAGGACGAGCGAGGCGGGGGGTAACCGCCACNNNNTTGGCCCCCCCGCCACTCCACCTCGCGTTATAAAGTCCCCCTTGTCCTAAAGACCCTATAAATACCCATGAAGTCTGCAGTAACAACTCACACCTTCCTGATTCAAGAGATCCATTACTCATTTGTGTAGAAGTAGAGTTAGTATTGAAAGTTAGAGTAGAGTAGTGTGAGAGTTCTCTCGGGGTTTCGAAAGTTAGAATTATTCTTTTAGTATTTTTATAATTATTTCTATACTTATTTAGTTTATTCTTTATTATTTCTTTTAGTAATTATTTACTATTTAAGTTTATTTACTTAGTTAAGTTAGCGTTTATAGAAGTCTTGTTGTGGGTTTCATGTTTGTGTTTAAGTAGTATGAGGTAGTGTTTGCCTAGAGTCTGTGCTTAGTGAAAGCTATGCCATATTCTTAGATAGGGCTATTCCTTCGATCAGGAGTAGTTCCTCTAGGCAAGTTGTAAGCGTGGCGCTTAGAACTTTGTCCATGCATGATTGGCGTCCGCTTTTACGACGATGGTAACCCCACGTGTGACAGGCGTGTTTAGGCCTCTGCAATCCACCACGTTCAAAGGCGTACCAACCGGGTTTTCAATAGCGGTTAATTCCTAAGGTGAACCTGCTGTTCTGGGGTTCACTAAACCTTGGCATAATGGCCGTGCTCCGAAACATCAATGACTTGTATGTGCATGACCTTAGCTATAGTCATAATCTTGTAAAATGAATTGCTAGAAGTAAATAGATGTAAGAGTAACATATAGAAATCTTTGTCTCTATCTCGTTGTTCTCCCTCGTCTCAAGTAAGGAATTGTTATTTTGCATAATAAGTATTTACTTTGTTACAATTTGATTTCCTATCGTTCCTCCCTGCGGAGAAATAAATACGATAACCTTAGAATACTCCAAAGTGAAATGCTACAATGGTGATCCATGCGTTTGCGGAATTAATGAATATTAATTAAACGCATAACAATTGTCAACAATAGGTAAAATGTCATATTTGTGGTAGATTTGAGGAGTCTCTTTTTAATCTCGCGCATCCACTGAACTGCCTGTGCAACTTCCACTAATGTTGTCATAACTCCTTGCTCAGAAGTTGAACAAAGGTGCCGTTTGTTGGGTGTGAAAGTAGACTTGATAATCTTTCCAACCATATAGGATACATCCCCTGAAACTATCATTGTATATGTCGCACATCTCTTAGAAGCTGGACCAGCTGCGCGTAAACGATCGGTGTTGAATACATCTTCTACGCAGCAATGCTGACTTCCATGTAAATCATATTCTCTGAGTGTAAACCATTGTGGACCTCCATATATCCACATCAGGTTTTCTAAAAGTGAAGGACCCTCCTATTGACAAGATGATGCCTACAGGACAAATAACAAAATGTAAGCAGAGATCATTCCATTTATTCCTTCATACGGTTTTTTCTATCAAGTGTAGTTAGTTAAAGCAATAAGACAGAAATTCTATTTGCAGTTGCAGCTAGCAAGTAAGATTATAATACAAGATTGGAAGACATAATTACAGAATCCGAGGAAAAGGATGTAATTAGCTATTGAATAATTGGGAGCCATCACCTTGTTCCTCATTGTAGCACCCCACCTCAAATTAATAAGGGGTTTGGCTAACCAGGATCTTAATCGGGGGATACTTGACGAAGCAAGCATTTCAAAGGACCACACGCATAAGCATAAGTAAAATAATTTTACAACAAGTTTAGTTATTACATTGGTCCGACAATGAACATAGGGTACTCGGTTCGAAAGGTGGTTCTTAATACATAAAAGAGTTTGAAATTCGATTACATGAAAACGAGCGGAAGCGAACACACGACGATATAGCTAAAGTGAATTCATGTCAGGCCATAGACATGATTTCACTCTTCATGCTCCGAAGATGGAGAAACAGGAACCACTTCAAAAGACCACTCACCTGCATAAACATTTTCAACAAAAGCCCTAAGCAACTAATACTCAGCAAGTCTTACCCGTCAAGGGGCTTGCCTTGGGGCTGTTGGTTAGAACGCTCCGTCACGCTCACGTCAGCTCCGGGCTCCTCGGCCACGACCTCCAAGTCCTCGAGTACGGCGTAACAAGAGGGTTCATGGAACTTACTTGATAAATATGACATGGCTTTGATGTGGACGACTGGCTTAGAAGAATACTCAAAAAGATTTTTATACTTTTGTCTTAAGTATTTCCTCAAAAGAGTTAAAGGAGTTTCTAAAGTTTTTCAACGATAGAAACAAAGATTTTATTTCGAAATTCATTTAACCTTATTCTGGAAGATGAATATTTTATATCAAGTCTTCAGT
>LAPY01003608.1:24698-34870 GCA_000970635.1 Eragrostis tef
AAGAATAATTCTACTAGAGTTAAGATACAAGAACAATACCGAAACTCCGAGAAGACTTTCGGAACCTCGAGAAGAGCTCTCACTCTACTCTACTCTACTCTACTCTAACTCCCAACTAAATAACTCTACTTCTACAAATGGGTAATGAATCTCTTGGATCAGTGAGGTGTGAATTGTTTCTGCAGACCACAGGGGTATTTATAGGGTTACTAGGACCAGGAGAGTCTTATAGCCGAAGGAGGCTTGGCGGGGCCGCCAAGCCAGGCCGGCCGGCCAACACGGGGGGCCTGTTATTTCGTGGGGCGGCAAAACTTGAGTAAGCGCCAAGTTGATGCCCAAACAGCCCACCAGATAGTATGTGTGAAATTCTACATTACAGGCTTTGTTTTGCGTCGTTTCAGCCTGTTTACAGCCTGTTGGAGAAAGGTCGAGGCCTGTGGCCATCAAGTGGGGCCGGCCGGCCTAAGATGGGGCCGGTCGGCCTGCCTTTTTCTCGGTGCAGGCCCACTTTATTCCATAATTCACTCCTGCATCCAAATCTAACTATTATGCACAGAATCTTAGTGAGTACTAGTTTATTGATCGATATGTTGACGGTGAATTCAAAAATTTTACACCGTCAACACATTGCCTTCAGAGATATACTTGTGGAGCATCACGTGTATGTTCCGAGCACCCTGTGCTGCGTCAGGGCAGTCAGCATGGCCTTTTCTCGACCGCATGCGCATCAGGAAGAGATTTTTCTTAGAGGAAGCCCAACAATAAGACAAAAACTTGTCGTGTAAACAAGTTAACAGACCAAACCTAAAAATAGCTTTTCTTCACAAAATATTTTTAATATGTTGCACTGGCTCCGGAGATCGCCCCTGCATCCGGTTTTCTCGCTCACATCAACACATCATTGGGACCAACAAACACTTCGAGCTATGTGGCGACCGGCGCTAGCTGAAGCAACAAACTCCCTTCTCTCTCCTCTCTTTTCTGCTCCATGTCAGGAAAAGTACCGACTTGCTTGGCTATATGCCCCTTGTTGGGCTTGGTCTTAGTGCAAAACGGTGAGATGGGACGTCTTTCCCTAATAAGTCTGAGCCTTTTGTTTTAAAAAATCGACATCTACACATGCGCCATTATTCTTCATAATTAAATAGAATCTCCTTTCAATATATACATGCATGTTCATGGCATGCAGGCCTGCGGTTGATACGTTGTAAATTAGAAGGAACCCAAAGTATCTAGGGGCATATCTAATTTTGGGATGGACAATCAAAATCTGGAGATATTTATCATGGATCATAAATGAGATGGCACCTGTTAAGGATATTGTACACTACCGGCAGAGAACACATGTTAGTAATATCATGTCTTTTTATTATGGAGAAGGAATCCAAAGTGTTCGTGGGCATATCCATCTGGGCCTGCGGATTCGACTATAAATCTGGCACATCCATCACAACATTGATCCATAACCGGCTGGGCTCTCTTCATTCGCAGAGCACAAGCAGCGGGCACCTTGGTTACGTACATACTCCACACAGTACGTTCTGTTGGTGGCACCGACCACCAACAATCAAGTTCTTTTTTTCGAAATATACATCTACACATGCACCATTACTATTCATAAAATGAATCACACCCTTGCAGATCTCCTTCAATATTATATATACTAGTCCATCAACCCGTGCAATAATTGCACGGCTAGCAATTCAAAAGTATTAGGGGTCGTATGCAGGGTTTACAAAACCATTGAAAACCGCGCGAAAACCGCGGTTTTCGTGGAAACCGCGACCCAGTGGTTTAGACGGTTCCAAAACCGCACGAAAACAGTGAAAACCACATGAAAACCGCGCGATAAACCGTGTGGTTTACCGTTGAGCGGAAGAATATCCTCGGCAAACCGCGGGGAAAACCGCCGAAATCGTGCAGTTTTCTTCTTGAATTCGTTCAAATTCAAATTTTGTATTTGTGTGGTTTTTATTCCGATTTTCACGGTTTTCGTTAAAACCGCGAAACCGCCACCCACCGGTTTTTGCAGCTCAAACGGTTTTTGAAACCCTGGTCGTATGGCAGCTTCAGCTCTTGCTAATATAGTGCCTTCTATAAAAATAGTAGATTTTGTAGTAAAGTCGAAGTCGCTTTGGAAAACCTTTCATAAACCGGCTCTACTTGCTTCTTTACTGAATAAGTAAGAGGAGGGATGGGAAATCCAAATAAGCTGGGAACATTAGAAGTGACTTACAGCTTGTATTTTCAAATCCAAAACAGCTTTTCTTGGCATTTCAGCATAAGCGTATTTCACATAATTTTACACCATTTTGTCTCTAATAACATAACTTGTAGGTTATAGACTTTTTGTAATCATAGAAAAGAATAATTTGGTTGCACATTATCATACTATCAATGCTTTGGTCACAATTTATTTTTCCTATATATATCTACTGTCAATCTGAATCATTTATTATCTAAATATGTGCAACAAAATCACGCAAATAATTGAGGTTAAAAAATATTATACTACTTCAGTTAAATTAACTGGATAAAAAAATCACGGAACCAACCCTGTTCATTGTTTTTAAATTATAGTTTCCAATGTTTGATATAAAAACAATATTAGTTCACAAATATTAGTTAGATACAAAACTGATTCTTCTATGCAAAAGTGGAAATTCCAAGCTGTCACCTGCAACTCCTATATTGGCCTTAACATTAGTTTTGTTTTACATACGCGCGATTATTGGATACCTGTTTATTGAGAATGCCAGGTTTGGTGTACATCCTCACTCAAATCAGTCATATCCTAAATGCTTCTTAGATAGTACAGATGTCTTATTTTGTACATATATATATGTGATAATACCAAAATGTTACATGTTCTGGTGATATTATGTGATAGTATCATAATTTGATAGTAATGGATATACATCATTATGGAACATAAAAATCATTTAAAGCAGGATATTTATATGATTATTATTCAATCCTACAACTGGAAATTAAGTAGTTAGCCAGGAGAAAACCTAGTGAGTGGAAACTTCTTTTCACCCACTGCACTAAAAGTTCCTTTAAGCATCTATGTAGTTTTCTTTAAAAACGAATCATGAAATGTATCATGAAAAGGATATGGTACACTAAATTCCATTCATAAATTAGTTCATAACTAAAGTAGTATCACACCTTTCTTGAACATTTTGCAGCACTGCCAGAAGCATACTGCAGCTCCAGTAAATATTGGATAGGAGGAGTGACAGATGAGCAAGCAACAGATCTTATAGGGCAAAGAAAACATTCCAGATAAGTAGAAAATGCTTCATTCTTCATGATCCAAAAGCCTATTACTGGACCCTGGAAATGCAAAAGAAAAAAGTGAAACGTGTCGGACTCCTTAGTTGGGAAAAACATGTAAATCAAAGTACAGCACTTAATTACCTTTGTAAAATTAAAATATGTAGTGGTTCTCTCAGACACAATGTCAATATCCATAGAAAAATGGCAAAAAATTCTAAACCATTTGACAATCCACCTTGACACCATGGCCCGCCGCTACAATTTTTGCTGTGACCAATATATATTAGATATAAAATAAAAACATGGAGGGATCACATAAAAACAATTGGTGGACCCAGTGGAATTTTTCAAGATGAGGAACCACAGAAAAAAACTGAAGGATTATTTTCAAGCATGGGACAAAAAGGTTTGTAATATACTAATATCTCATGTGTTTAACAAATTCGCATTCTTCTTGTCCAAACCGCATACCATGAGTTCTCGTGGCAACGGAAGTTGATTATCTTCATTCTATAGGAAAAAAATACATGTCAAAAGGTAAAGGAAAAAGTAAAGTACCGAGATAGAAGCAAGACGAAGCTTCATGGAGTATTCTAAATAAATAACATGTAAGTTCAATCAAATAATTTATCAACAATGTGAACACTAATAAAAAATATATGAAATCTATTGAGCATTTAAAAAATATGCCTTCAATCCTCCATCTCAATCTTTGACTGACTATATGTACATAGTCTCACATGCTTTTAATAAATATATGTCCAAATGGGTCAATGGACAGAGAGACATGAAAGTAATATATTAATTTGGCAAAAGTATCATTTTTTCTTTTGTTTTTGTGAACCACAGAGAATAAAATATTTGACCATTCAAACTGTTTGATTTTCTAGCAATTGAACTTGACGATCCATTATATTTGAATCCAATTTACATGTATTTCCCATGCATCTCTCAAAACCTTTTCTCTCACCTCCAGATCAGTCTGATCAGATCAGAAAAGGACATTAAAGTCAGGTCATCAGAATTCCAAAATCGAAAATGTGGGCTGAATACCTTTTTGTAGATTGGCGTTCAGGTGATGCAAGATGGCAGAGAAGCGAGGATACTTCGCATCTCGATCGGTGGACCCTGTCATGATGTTGTCCATGCGTTTCCTCCATAGGATCTTTTTAATCCATGGACGTTCTCGCTGCATGAACGATCCATCCGCAGCTTTCAACTTCCTGTGCAAGCTAGAACAGATGATATCCGTGTTGCAGACTTGTAGTGATTTCAAATCTCATACGTGACGGTCTCGGGAGCCAATGGAGAGATTGGAAATCACAGAGCCGACAGGGCTTCCCAATTCTGGTTGATCGAATCGGCGGCGAACACAGGTTGTTGGTTTGTAAATGCCGCGCATGGATCCTGTTGCATCTCTCTTCTCCTTCACGGTGCAGCAGCCAGAATTGCGACCTGCTGGAGAATTCTCGAGGAACAATGAAGAGGAGCTCAAGAGGGAGGCGTGGAGAGGAAACAGGCTATCGTCTAGGGTAAGGGGGGCGTGGGCAGGTTGACAAACAGATACGTGGGCATGCAAATTTTAATCAATGGTTATGATTTACGGAGGATCCATATTAACGGGTAGATGTTTTGCTTTTTTTGGTAATTTCTAGGATTTTCCACCGATTAACGTGGAGGCACCGAAAAGAGCCTCTAATTAGTAAATATAAGATAAGATACATGCATGCTCGCTCAGGCGTGCATTGATATGCCGTTGGTTAAAGAGAGGGAACCCAAAGTGTCTAGGGGTGATGGACGATCAAAATCTGGAGAGATATACCATGGATCGTAAATGAAATGACACCTGTTAAGGATATTATACACTACTGGAAGAGCACAAGGTAATATATGTCCTTTTTATTAGTTATGGAGAGGGATCGAATCCGAAGTGTTTATGGGCATATCCATCGGAATTGGTTTGAATTGAGGAGAGGGAACCCAAAGTGTATATTTGATAGGCGGGTCCAGCATCTGACCTGCAGGTTCTTTTTTACTCTATAAAGTTAGGGAATCCTGCACCTGGATATCTGAATCTGTGGCCTCATCAATCATAAATTGCATCAACACTTTCTATTGTGACACTAGGTGGATGGATTGATCGAATTTTGGCTCTATAAATCTTGCACATCCATCACAGCACTGATCCATAACCGGGCTCTCTTCATTCGCGGAGCACAAGAAGCAGGCGCCCAGCATTTTCGCTCGATGGCAGCAGCTGGTAGGAGGAGGACCACCTTCCTGCGGCCTTGATCCTGGCGGCAAATTCATCAGGCGACGTACGGTCGCCGTGATCAGGAGGAGCATATATAGGCAAATTAGGCAAAGGCGGCGACCTGGTCTCGCAGGCGTGCAGGACCGTTGCGAAACGGCGCTTAATTCGGTCCGACAAGCATGCAGCTTGGCGGCCAAGGAACCCCGCGACCTAGCGCTCATCGCCATCGACATCCTCGAGCGGGGGTGGACAAGGCCATTGTCGTGAAGCAGCACAGTGGTGCATGACATGGCCATGGCGGACATCCTTCAGACCTGCCATCTCTACTTGGACTTTGGCACTGTTCGTTTCTTTTAGATCTAAATTTTAGAAGGCTCTAAACAAAGAAAATCTAGTACTAAATAAAGTCTAATGACAAATTTTTTTTACAGATGGGTACATCTTTACGAGACGAATCTAATGAGTCTAATTAATCTATGTTTTGCTACAGTAATGCTACAGTAACCATAGTCTAATTACAGCTTAACTACCCTCATTAGATTCGTCTTGTGAATTAGACCAAAGGTTCTGCAGTTAGTTTTGTAATTAAACTTTATTTAATACTCTTAAATAACAAGATTCTTTTTTTTAGATCTCTCTAAATTTTAGACTCCGTGAAACGAAAACCCCCAAAGAACAACAACGAAACACGCACGCATCACCCCTCTGTGTCGCAGCCAGGTCCAGGAGCCCAGCAGCTACGACCGGCATGTGTTCTTCTACTTGGATGAGTCAACAAGAAAAGCATGATCAACAAAGTACTATTGGACGATTAATTCAGACAACAAGAAAGAACAACAACGAAACAGCATATCGAAACAGTTTCCTTCCTCCAAAAGGAACATAACAAGAAACCCACATTGTTGATCCATCGAAACTGTCACAACTGTTTATTTTTATTTTTGTGCAGAGGACAATGGTCCTGCCCTTTTTGGGAAGTCCAACTAGCTAGGTTCTGATCATCTCACGCGTCTGCAGAAACTTTTGTGATCTTGGCCAAGCAGTTGTCCACCGGCCTGGGGTGAGGCAGGTACCTGACGCGGCAGTTTGGGTTCGCCCTTGTCAGCCCGCAAGCGCACAGCAGAATCACACATGCACAACTTCAGTCCATCTTCTAAAGAATTCAGATTCAGATACATAGCACAACATGCAGAAACTTACTTGTAACCGAGGAGGAAATGGTGGAGGAAGACGGAGATCTCCAGCTTTGCAAGATCATTGCCAGGGCACAGCCTCGCACCAAGCCCGAAAGGAAGGAATGTGCCGGCTCTCGGCGTAAGGCCCTGCAACATCCCAGCTGATGAGTTCTTGAAGCTTCAGAACGATATGATATGACTCTGTTGGGTGGGAGAACAGTTAGTTTCATACCTCCCATCTTTCTGGGTTGAACTTCTTGGGGTCAGGGTAAACTTCATTGTCCATGTGCACGCTTCGGTACCACAGCTGAACCTTCCAGCCCTTGGGAATCAGGTAACCTGCAGAAGATTTTATTTTATTTTTTGCTGGTGAATTATTACATGATTCTGCGATCGTCAGCATGCTGAAGGTACCGTACCGTTGACAAAGGCGTCTTTTGTGGCCTGACGGAAGGACACGAAGGAGATGTTGACGAAGCGCAGCGTCTCGTCCACCACCTTGAGTATCGATCGATGATATTGTTGTCAATAAAATGTTCCACAATCGCTGCGTTGTTGAAATAAACTAGCATCTCTCGGAAACAGGGGGAGTGTGTGTTCAGTTCAGTTGAGTAACGGTTACCTGTGAGAGGTACTCCATCTTCCTGAAGTCCCTGAGCGTCAGATTCTTCTGCCCTGGTGGAATGCTCCTCATGATCGCCTCCTGCTCAGCCTGAAATGAAATGAAATGGAAGGTCAGTTTCATGATCTGCAAGGCAAGCAAATATGATCTGAAATCAAACCGATGAGCAGTCAGTCAGTCAGTCACCTTTGCCTTTGCGAAGATGTGTGGGTTTTCCTGGAGGAAGACGGTGGCCCACATGGTGATGTGCCCGGACGACTCGTGCCCTGCATTGAGGTACATGATGAGGATGTCGATGATCTCGTCGTCGTCGAGGCGGCGGCCGTGCTCGTCCTCCACGGCGATGAGGCGGTCCATCATGTCGACGGCGCCGGACCTGGTGAATCCCTTGGTCGCGGACGCCCTCCGGTCGTCGAGCACGCCCTGCAGCACGGCGACGAGCTTCTTCCTGGCCCTGAGCGCCCGGTGGTAGGCGAAGCCGGGGAGGTTGATGGCCATGGCGCGCATGCCGTAGTTGAGGTCCGTGTAGCTCCGCTCCAGCGCGCGCATGGTGGGGTCGTCGGCGCCGCCCAGGAAGATCTGCACGATGATCTTGAAGGTCATGCGGCGGAGCTCCGTCAGGAAGGCGATCTGCTCGCCTTCTCCTTCGCATCGGTCGGACCAGGAGCGCAGCGTCGCCGTGACGGTGCGGTCGATGAAGGTGAGGTACGAGGTGAGCGCGTCGAAGCCGTTGATGGGCGCGGCGGTGAGCTTGCGCAGGCGGCGGGGGTCCTCGAAGGGCATCGCCACGAACGACTTGCGCAGGCGGCGGTGGTCCTCGAAGGGCATCGCCACGAACGACTTGGGCCCGATCAGCGCCACCGTCGCCTTGGGCCAGCCGTTGACGAATCCCTCGTCGTCCATCAGAATCTGCTTGCAAGCCTCCGGGGTCGACACCAGGATCGTCGGGCTGCTGAACATGAACGCACGGTACACGCCCGTCCGACCGAACCTGCATTGTGTTTTCATTATCAATCACTTATCAGCCAGTTTAATTC
The DNA here is from genome assembly GCA_000970635.1 of Eragrostis tef. Taxonomy (NCBI): domain Eukaryota; kingdom Viridiplantae; phylum Streptophyta; class Magnoliopsida; order Poales; family Poaceae; genus Eragrostis; species Eragrostis tef. The sequence continues at coordinate 33,069 of LAPY01003608.1, forward strand.
GTCAGTACTCGGTACTAACTTGTTGCTGTACATTCTGTCTCTGAAGCAGTCAGGTGCCACTAGAATGAACACTGCACCCAGGTGCTGCAAACCAAGAGAACAGACATTCTGGTCTGGTAGAAGAAAACAATTTGCTCTGATGAAACATATCATCACTGCTGCACATTCAGAGACAAGACTCTATTCCAGGGCCAAAGACAATAACCCAGCATGCAGAAACAGAAAATCAGCCACTGGAGAAATGTAAAGCCTTTTTTTTGTAGCAACATACTGGTGTAAGTAGCTCTTAACATGGCAATATAATTAAAAAGAGAGACTGAAACATCCATTTGTATATACTCCTACACTAGCTAGCGAAGGAATGGAACAAGTTCAAAGCTCAACAGATTACTCTACTTTGGACCGGCCTACTGCACCTGACTGAAGAACCAACAGCTAGAGACCATACACCTGTCGAGCTAGGCGATTCGACGTGAGATTAAACAAGCCTTGCACGCTGGGCGGTACCTACCAAATCTTTGACAGCACATGGAAGGAGAATCAAGAATGCAATGAGCAAGGTGCCAAGCAGGGGGTATTATCAGCGGTCAGCGGCCATTAACAAAAGCACTAAGATTTGTCCAGAGACTGGACTGCAACATATGCCAAAGAGTGGGGGCAGCGCAAGCAAGCATTCCTATCCTACGTCAGGTCAGGGGACTGACTGAATATGTGATGAGCATGTAACATCAGCACACAGTAGGGTGACTGACTGATTGACTGTTGATCATGCTATAGATCGACTGATATCATCGTGTCAGCCAAAAGGGGGGCATCTTTTGAAGCAAACCTATAAAAGCATCAATCTCCATTCGATTGTACCAGAGATATCCAAGGACAAGATCTTCCCAGCACCAACCGAAATTGCCCATATCCAATACTAGTGCCTTCTGATTGGTATGCATTGGTTTTTCTTTATGGGTTCCAAGTAGCAAATGCGGAAATTCTATCCGGTGGTGCCACATGTACAAGCTTGAAACACGATCCTGTCTGTCTACAAAGAATACTAGTATCTGTTTTAGATTAGTCAAAAGAGGGTGTTTTAGGAAACATTTTCTCTGCTAGCATGGTGGCAGCCAGTGCACCACCACCCTTGCACAGGCAAAGCCGCGTTTATTTTGTCATCTATTACATCTCGATCTAGCAATAACCTTGCGGCGAATAATCGACGAGAAAGGACAAGGGCCCTTGTCACGTACTGCGATATGAACAAAGTTGTGGCCACGAAAACGATGGTAACTATTACCAACGAGGAAGAAATCGAAATGTTTCAGCATACTGTAGAAAAAAAAAAGAAACGGAAATGTCTGTATACGGGCCCACATTGGCGCATAGTGGACGAGGCGTGCCTATAGTAAGCATGTACATGAGTGCTCAAACAAAGTGCAGGGAAGGGTCCAAAACAGTGCGCGCGTACTCTGTTCGCTACTACACGCGAGCAAAGCCGGCCTTCTCCTACCTCTCGCTCTTTTTTTTGCCTTTTTTTCTTTTGGCCCGGAGAGGATGCCGGCCGGCGGTCCGCGACTGCGTAAAGATTCGTGCGGAAGAGAAGGTACAAAAAGAGGAGGAAAGGAGGAAGCTGCTTTTGGCTGGTTACTGACCGTCGGATGTAGGAGCCGATGAAGTTGTCGGGCTTGCCGGACTTGAAGGCCCGGAGGAAGGACCACATGCCGCCGACGACGGGCCAGCCCATCTCCCCCGGCGGCAGCTGCGCCCTCCGCTCCGCGCCCAGCGGCGCCTCCCTGTACAGCCCGTGGACACAC
>LAPY01003608.1:35020-49833 GCA_000970635.1 Eragrostis tef
GGCGGCGCCGCCGCCCTCCGCTCGGCGCCCAGCGGCGCCTCCCTGTAGAGCCCATGGACCCACCGCACGACGCCGTCGAGGACCAGGACCACGGCGCCGACCAACACGGCCGCCGCGGTCCACACCACCGCCACGCTGCCGCCGCCCATCGATCGAGGAGGAGCTAGAAATTAATTCTTGAATGGATATGTCGACCTCTTGTGTTGTTGGGGAGGGTGGCGGCCGGTGCTTGCTATATATAGCTGGCTAGGAGGAAGGAACTCATGGAGCCGACGACGTACGAGCACGCGCTACAGAAGAAGCTTGCTCATGCAGCGCGTGAGCCTTTGCTTGCTTGCGTTGTTTTACCACTAGTATAGTGCCAACTTTTTATTCATGCCTCCTCTGCCCTGCTGCTAGCTTCTTGCGTCGTCAAATATATCGTTTTCCTTTCCTTCTCTGTCTTCCAAAAAGAAAAAAAAAGAAAACAAATCACTCTTTTGTTTCCGGCCTCTTGCAATTAGTTACTACTTTACTCCACTTATTCATTCCTCTTTATTCACTACTAGCTTGCTTATTTATGTACTACCAACTATGCGCGGATATCAATCAATTTTATTTTTCTGGATAAAGACGCCAATCAATTTTCTTTTTTTGGATAAAGACGTCAATCAAGTTTATTTCTTGTGGATAAACACGTCAGCTATATATGTTATCTTTTTACCATATCAAGTCTCCTGATTAATCAGTGTTTATCTTCTGAACAAATGTAGACGACATATATAATAGCTAAGAGAATTTCTAGCTAGCTAGAACCTTTTTCTTTCTCTAAAAAAAGGACCCTGCTGGATATTAGTTGTTTTACTAGCTACAGACAAAGCTTGTTGTGAAAAATCCAAAATGAGGTTCCGTGTGCACTTACTTCTTTTTGGAACGTATCACGTACACACGTCCATGCGGCCGTTTTCTTGTCTCTAGTTTCTAGGATGCCTTCGCTTGTTGCATTACGCATGCCATGCCTACACAAAGAGTAAGCTAGCGGCCGGTTTTGGTTTTGCTCCTAACAGTATGTGCCTGGCTACTAATAATGAGACACCCCACTATGTCGTCACTGCGTGAGTTGCCTCACGCGCCCTCACGCACAAACAAGCCTTCCTCGCCTGATACACACACGTCTTGCTAGCTGCTACGCCAATGTGACAGCCAACTATACATGTCGTTAAAACATGGGTAACCTCACCCACGCCTTCACCTCACGCACGAAAGAAAGCCTTCCCCGCATGGTCCATGTCCTGATGCACTACATGCCTAGCTATACTACATGATCCATGGCGAGTAGATAATACGAAGCCAACCATCGTCACCGCTGGAAGCCTTCTCTGCATGTGTGCTACATGACCTGGTGCACCGTATGACTAGCTATGACAATAATGTGGAAGCCAACAACGTCATCATCGTGTAAGTACCCCTCACGCACCAAGGAAACCTTTCCCGCTTACTGCATGCCTCGCTATTACAATAACGTGACAGCAAACCACGTATTCACCCCCATTGTAGTCCCATGCTCTCACGCACACCCCGCTGTTCCATGTCTGGCTACCACAATAACATTTAGCCAACTACATTGTCATTGCCTGACTAGTGGCTACTTCATCAATATGACAGTCAATTGTGTTGTCATTACCTGGCTAGTGGCTACTACATCAATATGGCAGCCAACTACGTCATTATTGTCTGGCTAGTGACTACTTCGTCCATGTGACGGCCGACTACGCCGTTACTGTCTCGCTAGTGGCTACTCCCTCTGTCCCAAAATAGTTGTCGTTGTTGACTTTTTTGACCGCTCGTCTTATTCAAATTTTTTGCACAAATTTTATTTATTTTTTTACAATTTGTTTTATCATCGAATATATTTTCATCATAACATATTTGTTTTTATATTTAAATAATTTTTTTGAATAAGACGAAGAGTCAAACATAATATCTAGTGACAACTATTTTGGGACGGAGGGAGTACCTCCGGATCAACATACCTTGGGGGACGACAGTCACGCTCCGGTGCTGGAAAAGTCGTGCAAAGGCTATACAAAAGCATTATCGCTCTACGATGTCGTTTCAACATCAAGCGATGAAGAAATCTATCAGTACCATTTGTCCGTTGCTCATTGATGCTGCATATATCTTGTAGAGTTCTAGCTCGTGATATCTTGGGATTTCGAAACGGGACGCGCGTGGAGTAGGCTATTAATTACTCCGTATTGCTCAAATTTTCAGATAGATGATGCATTCTGCAGCGAATTCGCGCAGCCCGGCGGATTCTCCAACGAAGGGAGTACTTCATCAATGTGACAACCAACTTATATGTTGTCACTGCGTGTAGCTAGCAAAGAAAACACACGCATGCCTTCCATTCCTAGCTCTAACTGTCAGCAGGAAAAAAAATAGTAAGAAAGAATGCACTATTCTTGATCCCCTTTTCCCCCTTATTGTAGGTCGAAGTTCAATACTCCCTCCAGTTGTTTAACATCAATGAAAAGAGAGAGAGAGAGAGAGAGAGAGAGAGAGAGAGAGAATAGATGTCGAGGAGACTAAGACAGACCTCCCAATCAGTTTTTTTTTTCTTTTTTTGAAAGAGTTGTAGGGGAGTTTTCCTACAGATTGTTATTTATATATATTTATATATGAAAAGAACGAGTATGTACAAGAAGAAAAGAAGAAACCACAAAGATCGAAAGACTATCAAAAAAGAAAAAGAAAAAAAGGCCCTCCGTTGTTTGTTGGCAAGTTCTCTACAATTACTTACTAATGGATGAATGCCACCAAAGATCCATTTGTTCCTTGTGACCCATATTCTCCGGATATATGAGTACTATGATATCCACATAAAATGGCACAACAAGCTTCTTCTATTTTTAAGAATTTCACAATGTGTCCAGCAAAGTTGCACCTGATGAATTACAAGTGCATCGGGGTTTCTTCTTTTTGCAATATGCAAAGGTCATATTTGTAGGACTCCACCATCAGATGTGTAATAGATCTCTGTTCTTGGTTGACTGAAACCATCTACTACTTTTCAGTGGGCGGAAGAAGAGCGCATCCATTTTTTTGTCTTTAGCTTTCGATCAATATTTGATTGAGCAGCATCTTTGGATTGACAGGTGCATCCAGCTGCACTGATGTTTGGAGATATACATGCATCTCTATATCAAGTAAGGGACTAAGAAGTGATAGCTCCTTAGTGAAGCACATAAATATACGTTTCCATCAGCATCCAGTTCCTTTGGCGCTCCCAAGGAACTAGCATTCCGTTCTGGACGGTCTCGGTATAAATCATGTAAAATACGGATGCTCTGTTCTCTGAAAAAGTTAGTTGCTTCCTACCTCTCGAGATACTCCTCTCTGATCGAATGCACAAAGGTACGAAAGTAAAGATCAGTCTACGAGAGGAGAGACTGACTGACGGTACAAAATTGTGTGATGAGACAGGATCGTGCTGCATCAGACTGCAGCATACGTACAGGATGGGATGAGATGCACGCGCTCTGTGCCGGGACAGTCAGTATGGTAATTCTTCACGTGTGTTGAGTAGTTCAAGTAACGAGACATACCACCCTTTTTCGACGTGGCGGTCAACAAAAACCGCACTGAATAAAGTCGAGTGAAGCATTGCAGGCTTCAGCAGCTGGGGAAAAGGAGACACGCATGCATGATCTGAAGTTCTGAAGATCTGGTTATCATATATGTTTGCAGACGACAGTGCTTGGTGTATTCCTGAGTGCACCGCATCTAGTACTACTCCACTTTTAAGTGTCTGTGAAAGGTGCCGACACAAGCTTTCTCGCGATCAGCTAGTAGTAGTAGCTTTGGGTAGTAGATTAGCAGAATGTCAGAACGGCATGCAGCCACGTACTGCCTCCATGCTTGAAATTCAGAGCTCCGCAAGGAAAGGTATCAAAGGCTCTTTAGACCCCGATAACGCAATTCCGGGAGGAGTCGGTAGTTGGGCACTGGATCCCTTCGGACCTGGAGAACGTGTGACACTGGGTCGGGGTTTGGTGAACCAACAGACCTGTGGCTGCAAGCAAAAGCGGCTGCAAACTGAAGGCGGGGTTGCGGCTGTCAGTTCACTTCAGTCACATCCTGCAGCGCAAATGGAGTGCAGGAAGGCTGAACAAAACTAGGAGTAACAGGAGCTTGAATGTTACTCTGTCTGAAACCTTACGTTTGCTACTCTGAGTAGCACTAGCTTTGTGCAGGTGATGATCAGTCCACCGGCCGACCATCTCCATCGCACCACATTCAACAACTAATGATATCTCATTGATAATAAGAGTGTTAGACTAAAGAAAAATGCTTCATGTACAATTTATTTGTCCAATTTTAATCTGACAATTATTAGTGTGTTACAATGATTTTAGCTGTTAAATCTTTTGGTCGTAAAAAAGTTCTAACAAATAAGTCGTACCTCTAGCAGAACTCAATTATATATGTATATGGTATTACTGACTTTTGCAATATATGGTAATGCAGGTTCGAGCTTCGGCTCTATCTATGGCTCTATGTGATGCTGTCTGCTGGTGTGTCGCCCTCCATATCACCCTGCAGTGGAAGGGATGTAATAAAGCAAAGGTACAATACTAGGGAATAGCTTAGATACACACAGCAGATATATAGGAGTATATGAGAAGGAAGGATATTCCCAGCGCGACACACGTTAGGCTGCCGGTGCGCGTGCGTGTCGACGACGGGAGACACACGTCGGCATGGGAGCAACGATCGGTCGATGGATGACAAGAAGCTAGGGAGATGCTGTGAATTGGGTCGAGAGAGAGGGATGGCTTCTGATCCTTTATCAGTTAGTATCTGGACTGGACTGGAGGGATGGCATGCGGCAACCTCATCCCATTCGCACCTTTATCAGCAGCAGCTAGACTAGATGATGTGATGGACGCATTACCGATCGACTTGGATTTGCACTTGGTCCCCCACATATATATGGCGAACGACAGCACCCATGCCTACGTACGTACGTATATACTCTCGTATCCGCAGAGCGGCTTGTCTTGCCAGAAATGAACTCCGCCTTGCCAACGCAATGAACAGAAAAGTGCAGGCAGGTTTCTGAATCTGCATTGCTAATCTAAGGAGCTGTTCGTTTCTTTTAAGACTAAACTTTAGGTCGGAGAATCTTGCTATTTAAGGGTATTAAATAAAGTCTAATTACAAAACTAATTGCAGAACCTTAGGACTAAATCACGAGACGAATCTAATGAGGGTAATTAAGTCGTGATTAGACGATAGTTACTGTAGCATCACTGTAGCAAAACATAGATTAATTAGGCTCATTGGATAGATCTCGAAAATTAGCGCTCATATGCAAAAAGGTTTTGTAATTAAACTTTATTTAATACTCTTAATTAGCAAGATTCTCTGGACTAAACTTTAGTTTAGGAGGAAACGAACACCCCTTAAGCCTAGCTAGGGAGTAGTAGTAGCTAGGGTCCAATATTGCAGATACATCCGTAACAAGGCAAGCAAATCTTTGCTGCTTTTGGGATAGCAAGCAGAGCGATACTATATGCCAAGCATGGGTGGGCTGAGTAATCGGGAGCGAATAAGGTCCATGGTCCAGTGGTGATGGGACTTATCACGGGCGGGTCGTCTTCAAACAAAGACACCATCGACATCGAGCAAATAAAGACGCAAAATCTTGATGCATCGGTGCTCAAGTCTGAGCCACACGATCGATACGATGCGCCGTACGTCGTCGCTAGCTTTCGTTCGTTCCTTGCGCACGATCGCGAGGCTCAGCAAGTTTTAGGTCACCTGCAACAAGGATCGGATCGGATCGGATCGGAACGATGATGTGTGACCGGCGGCCGGCCGGCAGGAACAGAGGCAGAGGAATCCGCCACCGTTCCCTCCCACCTTGCCGACATGGAAAATCGTACCAAAGGCAACGGAGATGGGGAATGGCGATGTTACCTGTCTCCAAAGTTGCAAATAAAAGGCACTCTGCTCCGATGATGTGTGACTGGCGGCCGGAAGAGAAGCAGAGCCATCCGCCACCGTTCCCTGGCACCTTTGCCAACATGGAAAATCGTACCAAAGGCAACGGAGATGGGGGATGACGATGTTACCTGTCTCCAAAGTTGCAAATAAAAGGCACTATGCTATAATTTAGTTCTGCCTAGATTCTAGTGGCTTGCTATAGTTGGAAATAACAACACTTTTAACATTAAAATTCAATCTTGAAATACATCATGTTAAACATGATATAGATATATCTAAACAAAATAAAGATAATCATGTTAGTCCTTAGCTGTTGAAATATAAGCGAGTTTTTCATTTTTCTCTATCAGCTTAGGTTTTTAGGAGAACTGGTTGGTGCATGCAACTCAACAGTAGTTATACTCCGATCTATTATAAGACCAGTAAATGATCTGAATCAACAGGACATACTTGATCCACATTGTAGTCGTAGTTGTGGATATAATATTGGCTACTTGTAGACTTTGCTTTCAATTTTTTTTTTCACTTGATCTCATCCAGGGAGCTAAAACAAATGTAATAAGTCCAGACACTGTGTGAGGAAACACAAAGATGGGAAACAATTTTTATTTTCTGAAAACCAGTTGTTGGTCACCACAATGAAGTGCATGATGACAAAGTCAAACTCGACAAGTTGAGGAAGTAGTTGAGCAGTTTTTATTTCTATCTGGGTTTCGAGCTTTGACTTGAAAACCCAACAACTAGCAATTGTACTCTCCTGATTTGTAGGATCTATTTGAATTGTTGCCAAATTTGTATGGGGCCATCCTAATAATTTCAAGAGATATATTATATGTGTATGTATTCAATGTCTTAGTTCACATGCTTTTAGAAAATGAAAACCTTGTGTTGAGATGAATAACTAGTGTCTTGAGATTTTAACGGAGTATTGTCTTACTTGATTTCCCTCGCAAAAAAATGTCTTAATTAATTTGATCGACTAAGAACGAAGCCCCAGTTCTGTTTGTGCAAAAAAAAAATAGTAATAACGATGCCGTTTTGGTAATCCAAAAGCACTTGTTTCTTTTTTTTTTAGAATTACCAAAAACACTTCTTGTTATGCTGAAATACTGCCATCGTGGGCCGCAAGGCCCTTTCTGCGGCATTTCCATCCCAGGCAGGCCCCCACTGAGGTTTTTCTTCTTCTTAAGCTTTTGCTTCTCTGAAGAATCCACGCATGTCGCATGCAGAGAATTCATTGGTATCCAAGTCGCTTAGATGGTACAGTACTGAATATGATATACTAGCAACATGGCAATATTCATGTTGCATTGCCTGTGCCCCTATTCGAACTGCTAGCCCCTAGGCCCTAATTAATCTGTTGAGCCCTAACGTTGCCGACTTGCCGTCCGTGAGTGAGTGCCGTTGCGGGAGAAGGGAAGATGACAGACAGGTGGTTGAAGGAGGCATCATATTCTACTGCGATGCGATGGATCGTAAGCATGCACTTAGATCTGATCTGACCCTTCTAGGCTAGCATGGCATATACTCCTAAGCCCCGTCGGGAAGAGTCCCACGATCGAAGCGCGTGGCGATTCGCGACACTACGTGGTCGTCCAGACGCGCGCCGCGCATGCGTTCGCCCACGTGACCAGCTAGCAGGACTACGGTCGGCGTGTCACTTCACCGTCTTCGATCGTCTCTTGCGGGGCCTGGCTAGGGGCGGCGGGCGTCCTTCTTCTCATCTCCTCCTCCCTTTATAAAAGGACCCATCACGCTGCCTAATTAAGCCAAGCTAGTGATAAACAAGTGAGTATTAGTGCAAAAAAACAGCAACGAAGAAGTCCACCGATTAAGGAGCTAGCTAGCCGGCCGATCGACGACAAGAGAAGAGATCGAAGATGCAGGCCATGAAGACGAAGATGCAGGACACGGTGAGCGCGGGGAAGGCGAAGGCGAAGGAGAAGAAGGCGGCGGCGGAGGGGAAGGCGGAGAAGGCGGCGGCGAGGACGCACGCCGAGAAGGAGCTGGCGCAGGAGCGCGAGAAGGCCAAGGTCGCCGCGGCGAAGATGGAGCTCCACCAGGAGAAGGCGCAGCACCGCGCGGAGGCCATCGACCACAAGCTCCGCAAGCACGGCGCCATCACAATGAGGAAACACAAAGATGGGAAACAATTTTTATTTTCTGAAAACCAGTTGTTGGTCACCACAATGAAGTGCATGATGACAAAGTCAAACTCGACAAGTTGAGGAAGTAGTTGAGCAGTTTTTATTTCTATCTGGGTTTCGAGCTTTGACTTGAAAACCCAACAACTAGCAATTGTACTCTCCTGATTTGTAGGATCTATTTGAATTGTTGCCAAATTTGTATGGGGCCATCCTAATAATTTCAAGAGATATATTATATGTGTATGTATTCAATGTCTTAGTTCACATGCTTTTAGAAAATGAAAACCTTGTGTTGAGATGAATAACTAGTGTCTTGAGATTTTAACGGAGTATTGTCTTACTTGATTTCCCTCGCAAAAAAATGTCTTAATTAATTTGATCGACTAAGAACGAAGCCCCAGTTCTGTTTGTGCAAAAAAAAAATAGTAATAACGATGCCGTTTTGGTAATCCAAAAGCACTTGTTTCTTTTTTTTTTAGAATTACCAAAAACACTTCTTGTTATGCTGAAATACTGCCATCGTGGGCCGCAAGGCCCTTTCTGCGGCATTTCCATCCCAGGCAGGCCCCCACTGAGGTTTTTCTTCTTCTTAAGCTTTTGCTTCTCTGAAGAATCCACGCATGTCGCATGCAGAGAATTCATTGGTATCCAAGTCGCTTAGATGGTACAGTACTGAATATGATATACTAGCAACATGGCAATATTCATGTTGCATTGCCTGTGCCCCTATTCGAACTGCTAGCCCCTAGGCCCTAATTAATCTGTTGAGCCCTAACGTTGCCGACTTGCCGTCCGTGAGTGAGTGCCGTTGCGGGAGAAGGGAAGATGACAGACAGGTGGTTGAAGGAGGCATCATATTCTACTGCGATGCGATGGATCGTAAGCATGCACTTAGATCTGATCTGACCCTTCTAGGCTAGCATGGCATATACTCCTAAGCCCCGTCGGGAAGAGTCCCACGATCGAAGCGCGTGGCGATTCGCGACACTACGTGGTCGTCCAGACGCGCGCCGCGCATGCGTTCGCCCACGTGACCAGCTAGCAGGACTACGGTCGGCGTGTCACTTCACCGTCTTCGATCGTCTCTTGCGGGGCCTGGCTAGGGGCGGCGGGCGTCCTTCTTCTCATCTCCTCCTCCCTTTATAAAAGGACCCATCACGCTGCCTAATTAAGCCAAGCTAGTGATAAACAAGTGAGTATTAGTGCAAAAAAACAGCAACGAAGAAGTCCACCGATTAAGGAGCTAGCTAGCCGGCCGATCGACGACAAGAGAAGAGATCGAAGATGCAGGCCATGAAGACGAAGATGCAGGACACGGTGAGCGCGGGGAAGGCGAAGGCGAAGGAGAAGAAGGCGGCAGCGGAGGGGAAGGCGGAGAAGGCGGTGGCGAGGACGCACGCCGAGAAAGAGCTGGCGCAGGAGCGCGAGAAGGCCAAGATCGCGGCGGCGAAGATGGAGCTCCACCAGGAGAAGGCGCAGCACCGCGCGGAGGCCATCGACCACAAGCTCCGCAAGCACGGCGGCCACCACTCCACCATCGTGCCGCAGCCGGCGCCGGCGGGGCCCATGCACCCTCCCCTCAACCGATACTAGCAGCCAGGCTCTTATAATTAATTACTCCTGCTCTAGATGCATGATGATGGTGATGATACTAGTACGTACTGCTTAATTTTGTGTGTGTGTGTGTGTGTGTGTGTGATCTAGCTTGTGGAGCTTGGTTTCTCTTTTAAATTTGCTCCCGGCCCTGTGCTCCTATATAATAATGTCAGTGCTTGCCCATCAGCCCATGGTGATGAACTGACTGTACTGTACGTAATGAAAATCAATAAGCATTCTCGTAATGTAATCAAACGAGTGTTTATTTACGCATCGTAAGTGGGGCACTCGTCGTGTGCCGAATTCAGGGGATAGATACCTGCGATTCTGCTTCTGAAACGTCGTGTTTTCAATTTGAAGGTCCGACTCCGAGCAAAATAATGCAATACCATTTTCATACTAGGCCCATTTCCGTCCAATCCAAAGGGCCGAGTTGTGGTTAAGGGCCTAGTTGGTCCCCGCCTTTGGTGTATCACAACCAAAAGCTTTACCAGGCCGAAAACCGCGTGCCGTGCCAACCCAACTCGCTCTAGCCCATGTATTCGGCCCGTCACTGGAAGCACAGTTCATTCCAGCCCACAGACTTTGTTTTTGATAGGCCAGCCCACAGACTTGTACCTCTCGTCATCTGGCTGGCTGGCTGGAGAATTTGGAGACAAGAAAATTCAGCAGCGCAGACATGAGAAAGGCTTGGAGTTACAGAGGGATATGATGCATAATTCTGTACGGAACATTAGTGAGGGTTACATGGATGAACATTATTGTTTGAACACAACCTACATATCTGCTCATAATTCTCTCGATGTTTAATTGTACTTCTGTATTACGCTACAATAAAGCTTCATATATCAGACTTTGTAGTACATATTCGAAGCAGGAATAAATAATCCTCCATCTTGCTACGGTTGATCTGCGGCGTCGGTTGAGAGAAATAAACAGATTATAAAGTCTCGCTACACCGCGGTACAAAATTAACAACCCAAATGGGCCGCTAAATTAAGACACAGATTATTAGCGACACTCGCTACTAAAACTGAACGACTCTCTGTTGGTGTGGTGGCTTCCAGTGGAATGCACCGTTTCTGGTTGCCCTGACACTCGACCCATTTTAACCTGCCGTTTCATTGGCATTTGAGGAATCGCCCGACGTCAGTTGTTCTGGAGTACACCCCACGTTACTCAGTAGGATGTCCTTCTCATGCTACTCCTATCAGTCAGTGACCTTCTTCCTGCCCAGTGCGTCCCGCCCCTGCGAAAGTGAAGGCAAATATATGCACGTCAGCATGCTGTAGCTCATGCCTGAAATCTAATCAGCCAATACCATGCCATTCCTGAAATGAGGTCCTTCTCAACCTCCGTTTTAACTTTAATTATTAATATATTATTCTGTAGGGGCCATGCCCCTCCAGTTCATTCAACACAAAAAATACCATACCATGCCATGGTGTAAAGGATACTATCGTAGAGATGCTAAGTACTAGCATCAAGGCTTTCTTCATCGCCCCTCCCCCCCCCCCCCCCCCCAGTAGCATCAAGGCTTTCTGCACGTCCCCCAACAGTGACAACCGAAGAAATTAGGACCAGTTTCTTCAAAAAAATAAAATAAAATTAGGACATGGACCACCTATACGTTGGGCCACATGTCACGATTCGCCCCCGTATACGTACGCACATGCACGGCGGCCGGCAAATCCTTTAACCAGATGCATGCTGCCAATGCAAAGAAATGTTGTTGAACTGAATTCGAATTCCTGTAAGATGACAACTGCTTTAATTTGCCTGATTTCGGAGCAGTCATCGTCAATCAAAATCGCCTTTTCATCGCCAACATTGTGGCTGTAATTTCTGCACGCTGATACATACAAAGCGCTGTGCAAGCAACACTTTGCCGGCAAGCAACAGAGAGTCAACAGTCTTGGCGCTATCACCTTTGATTTGGGACCCCTGACGGTACATATACATGCTTCTTGGATATGCATAAACCGTTTCATTTTGTCCCCATGTGCAGCCATCTTTGTCTGTTCGGTAAAATTTCCGCGGGACCATAAACACCTTTTGATAGGGAAACTCAAGAAATGATTTGGTTTCCTAATGATCCATATGAATCAGACGAGGTCCTGGAAACAGACTGTTTTACCACGTCAAGAATTCAAACATCTTTTTATTGTGATCAAACCATCAAGGTGATGATGCACTGAATGATGCCCGCAGGCTATGTAGTTATCATCATCTATGTATATTTACCTAATTCATTTTACCCCCGTGCAGCACTGAAACACCTTTTCATTTTCTCTGAAGATGTTTTTTTTGTGTGTGATTCTACAGTACAACTCAAACACTCACAACGCATGCACACTCACCCTTATAAACGCACATACGCAAACCATAACTTATGAGCACATGCAAAGAAGACTGAGCCGACAAATCCTAGAGATTGACGAAGTCACCACAGACGCCTCGCTATCGACGGCCACGTCGTCTACCGCTTACAACGTTGTTAAATCTTAGAAAATTCGCTTCCACGGAAAGTCGAACCCAGAACCTTAGGTATTGTTCAGACTCTGGTAGGCTTCAGCCTACATGCCCTTTCACTGTTAGGCTTCAAATGAAATGGATCTGAAGGCAATGCATATGGTCTATTTTATTAGGCTCCCACTGTGGTAGTCCCAAATAACTATGAGTCGTCTATTTATGTAGATCTCGATGCACGAGGAAGTCTTGCAACCTAAGGTTCTATAGTTCACCTATAATTACTTTTTTATTTTTTATTTTAGAAAGTAACTAATTGTGTTCAAGAAACTCACGTGAAGATATATTTGCTCCAGATTTCTTCTTGATCGGTTTCCAAATATGTTAGTAGAACAAAGGAAATACTATCATGATCGTTTATTTTTCTCAAGTGCCTGACTATAGTTAATTTTTCTCGATTTTTCTCAAAATTGGTTCTTTTTTTCCCGCTTTCATATAAAAAGAATTCTACATTTGGTAGAATGGGATGGTGAACGTACATATCCTAGCGTGTCAGGTCAATTTGTTGGTTTTTGTCTTTTGCTGTTCCGAATTGCACAACCACGGATTGGAGTACTTTGGACCCTATGATATATGCTAGCCATGATTTGTACATTTGTTTGTGCTCTTTTGTTTTCACGTACTTCTTGTTGAAATGTACCCATACATGCATGGTGCCAATGGGCCACATTCCAAAGTTGTCACAAACTAGCCGAAGAACCAGGGCTTCATTCCAACAAACTGGCCGCTTATTTCTCTTTTTCTCACTCTTCCTAAAAAAATCAAAGGATAAGATTCAATTGTTATTTTGCGCCCCAAGGTGCAAGAGACGAGTCATAAGACTACCGTAACACTACCTTTTTAGTACCTTTGATTTTTTGCAACGACACCAAGCTGTAAAGAAGCTACGTGCATGCTTCTCTACTTCTCAAGATAAATCTGCCCTTATTCTAATGCAAATTATAAAAAGGTGTATCATGACATATCATCACATTTTTCCTCTGGGGATGGCGATTTTGATAAAAAAAATACTAGAAATAATCTGATTTTGATCCAAGTTGGCAAGAAATGTGAGTTTAACTGGCGAAGTTACCTAGCTTACGAAAAGACAGTGACAAATGGCAGTAACTTGTGGCATTATCCATCTCTTGTGGGGGATCAAGACAGAGCATATATTGTTTTCAATAATGTGTCATATTTTTCTCTTGATTGATGATGCAAGAAGGTTGAGAGTGAGAGAGGGCTTTAGGTTGGAACACTGCATTATTCTTGCAAAAGTAGGTATGCGGTTGTTCCTTTCTAGGTCCATGGTTTACCTACTGAATATCTTGCCATCGCTTGTGGGGCAAGGCTTTTTGGCCCCCTGGCTATGCTGCCACTCTGTTATCCTCTTCAGCACTCATAAGCAATTGCATCAAAAGTAGGATTGGTAAGATGAAGGTCAAAGTCTGTGTGTTAATCCATATTCCAGCGTAACTGGTGAAAATCGTCATGTCTCCATTGAGATGTAAGCTGCTAGTTTCCTGGAAAACACCATGTGTTAACTTTTACCATTTTTTTTTTGCTAGATTTGCTTACGTATACTCATTTTGAGGAGCAGTTCCAGAGTGCGAATTGACGTTCTCGAGATAGCTTCACAGAAACCGGGAATTCGAACATGATACGTTTTTGGTCAAATGATTTGTTTGTGACTTTGTTAATGCGGACATATGCTGATGGACAAATATATGTATGCTTAAGATTATGTGATGAGGCAGAACAACCGATTTATGTATGCGCACGTTTACTTACTAAAGAAGAAGGAGAAGATCGAGTGATCTGTTTGGACTGTATAATCCCCAATCCGCTAATCTTGTCGGTCAAAGCAGGTGCTGTAATATAACAATTGCGTGCGTAACTAATCATGTGCATGTCAGTTTTGCTGAAACGAAAGTTACAGAATCTGCAGTGACAAATGCAGACCCATGACATTTTTGAAAGTTTGGGACCAGAGAGCAAGTCTCACTTTGATGGATAGATTAGCTCGTCAAAGCAAATCTTGTAAGGCTGGTTAACCCATGTCACAGGTGCGCAGTTTCCTCGAGAGTAGGAACCGAGTTCACCTTTTCTCATTCCAAAAGCTGCATAATTTCAGGAATTCAATTCGCATATTGTGTATGGGAAGTCTCGGTTTGACACATTGGAGTCAAATGTCAAATTGACCATGCACTGCAGCCATCATATGCATTTTTGATCATTTCTTTTCGCCGGGTAGGTAAGTATGCGGATGTCACCATATACTGACAGGATTGCAGAGGTGGCATGCAAGGAATTCATGGGATTCAGGTCTCCTTCCTGACGCGCCTCTTTTCAGGTAGAAACAGATTGTGAGAAACTTCGCCTCGCTCTGCTTTCATATGGACAGCTGAAACTTCGTTAATTAGCCGGCGCATAAAGTTCAGGAGCATCTGAAAATAATAAACGTATTTTAGTCAAAGCATTGATGCAATATGTCACCTGCATCCATCTGATTGCCAACTGCACCATTTTAACCTGGCTTGTCAGGTTGCCCCATCCGGATGCAGTGATAGG
>LAPY01003609.1:0-19320 GCA_000970635.1 Eragrostis tef
ACCCTGTTCTTGATCCGCCATAGAAGAGAGCACTTGATTTAGGGGGCGAATAACCTGCAGCAAAGGAACTTGAGAATCTGACACTAAGACATTTTTAACAAAAAAATTGACAGACGGACAACTACAATTAAACATAGCAGTGACTAGTACAAAAAGAAAACTATCCATTTATAATTGAAATAGTTGCAGTTCTAGTACTTACAGGAACAGACACAATTAGTGGATACAGGGACTGCTCTGCATAATATGTGACCTGATGTGGGGTGCCATGCAGAGGAACCTACAAAATGCAAAATATAAAAAAATCTGATATAAGACTTAAAAACAACCTTGCAAATAAGTTAAGGTATAGCTTACGTGTACATAGAAACTAATTTTACCTTTTGAACTGCCCAGTGGTTGTCATAATTATACGCTGATGGTAACTGACATATCTTCAGAAAGCCCTGCACCAAAAGTCCATGAATATCATTTTTCGAACCAAAAGAGTACAAGGTGTCTAAACAACACAGAAAAGAAAGGTGCATCTGAGCAACTTTACCTGTGACGTAACATATATAAGCCCACGGGAACAATTAATATTGTGGAGAACGGTAAAGGCTACAATGGGACCATCACATAACTGAAAAAAAATAATATTTAGGATAAATACAGGAATAGTTGTAGTTGCATGTAAGTGCCCTTGCTATATAACAAATGGATTTCATAAAAATCCCTGATTCACTGATCTCAAAGAATATGCCTAAAATGCTGCCAAGAAATGAGAATAGACCAAACCGAACAAAACAGAAAACAGAGGTAGAAGTGGTAAAAGTTGAAAAAAATAGGAGCATCAACTTGAAAAATTGTAAGGGAAGTCTTTCAATGACCTATAGAATTAAAATACAAAATTGCACAATTCATTGGAGTAACTGAATTATGTTAGCTACACAATAAGTATAAGCGTAACACTTGCATACCTGTGGATGCACTCGAAATCGCTGACGACAAACCATAACCCAGGTTGGCCTTGGGCCACTAAGAAATAACCCCTCATAACCACCAATGTTGCTGAAAATTGTTATTCTTGGCCGTACAATACTTGATATGTCGTCCCGTGATGTGACATCAATTGAAATTCGGCGAAACCTCAAATTTCTAAGTCTCAAATCACTGTCATTGCCGAGATCAGTAGAACCCTGAGGCGACATGGGAAAGCATTGTGTGTTGCTTTCCAAGCCATCATAACAATATGCATGGTAACACAGCAATGTACCATCATTCAATAATCCAAAGAGAAAAGGCCGACTGAACTGACCAGACCATCTATGCATGGCAAGTTCAACAACCTTAATGTTATTTGCTTCTTCTTTCTTCACAAACATTTTAGTAGCATCACGACTTCCTGTTGCAGTATCCTTAGTGGAAGTTCGGGAAAACGTATCAAACAAAAGAGCGGGTCCAGAAACAAAATTTTCCACACAGAAAACAGATTTGAAACTGGGCACTTTGAAAATTTCGAGTTTACCACTTTCATAACAGATGATGCAATATATATCAGATTGGTCGTGAGATGAACTATCATTGCCATCAATAGCATCTGCAATACCACTAGATAGCCATGCATCAGTGCGTGCCTTTCTTAGCCATGGCTCGGGACCTCTGTCACTGTAAAGTGTACACGAAGTTATTCGCTCACTTGAGCTTGCGAAGATGCCAGGATTTCTGACAGAAATTGTACAATTAGAATTATCTGCACCAGAATAAGAAATAGCATTACCATCTCCCAACAATAATCTTGGTACAGTACAACTAGATTTAGACATGTCCATAACAAACAAGGCACAAAAGCAAAATACGGGGACTATTCCCCTACAAAAAAAATATGGGGACTAGAGAATGAACTATACCTCCTACAAGAAGTCGAATACTTCCATCAACCATCTTCAAAAGAACATATGGATCTGCAATCGAAGCATATGCTGCAAGAGGCTCAGAACTCAATGAAGATTCTGATGTATGTGTGCTAAAGTTCAGCTCTTGTGTCATGAAGGAACCATCAAGCACACGAGCACCCTTCGCATAGACCTGTATGACGCGCCGCCTGAAAAAAAATAGTAAGCGGATGACAAAAGACTGTTCGATATTTTCATGATCAGCCTTAAACATAATCAGTCCATGCATGAAGGTTTCGTCATACGGTACTTAAGACGCAAAACAGGGAAAGAAACGAAAAGCTACATAACTATATGCCACACAATCTGAAAAAGTGAGAACTGCTTTGATACTCCGTATCTGTTACGGGCAGTCAGCTGGGTCTTGTGGGCTGGCGAGGTACTGTAGCAGCCCGCTACTGTAGCGGCGGCTAAGGTTAGGGTCCCTAGGATGGACACGGATCTGCTGACTTACTGCACAAGAGTGCAGTGGTCACTGACACATGGGGCCGAGCCCGCTTGTCAGTGACCACACAATACATCACCTGATCCCTGTCCCCCTAGGCTAGTCTCCCCTATTTAAAGAGGGCAAGGATATACTCAAGGGTTAAGCAGATAAGAAGAAAACATTGGACAGTCAGATCCTCCAGGAGGTCGACTTGCGCGTTTATCTTTAGGCAGAGAGACTGTAGGGATTTTGGGTCAACTGCCTAAGAAGTTGTGCTATTCCCAGGACCAATAAGTGATGGATGCACCAAGTGAAGACGAAAGACCAGAAGTGGGTTAGGTTTTAATTTGGAAGTATGTTATGTTTGTTGTCATCGAGAGAAATGTTATGTTTGTTGTCATCTAGAGAACCTGGGCTAAGTTGCATAGCGATTTACTACATTTGTTTGTCGCCACTTCAGATAACCAAAAGTCACAGATATCGATGATGCAACAAAATAGTTTGACAATCTCAAAATTGATGTCCAGGATGCCAAAAGAATAGACTAATTATTATCATAAGTTAAACTAATGCATCCAGACTAAATATAAATAGTACGAAACTTCTACAAAACAGTGTGATGCTGTTATGTGGGGACACTACTCCAGGCTATACAAACGGAGCGAGTAAGCCATCCAATGCCATTGCTTGCCTAGTCAAGTTCTGGCTTTCCAGTTAGAGGTTGTTTAGATTTGGTCGAGTTCAGAATTGTTAGCATATTTGTTAGGCTGCTTCTCTATATAAGAGAAACCAGTTCGTCAAATAAGAGGCAAGCAACTTATCAGGAACCGATCTCGATATCTCTCTATCAACTCTGAAGCTTCCAGTGGATCATAAACCCTACTACTCACCAACCACAACAGATACAAAATTGCTAAAACAAAATGGACAAAGTCTACTTTACTCCCCTCAAATATGCCCTTGGTCCAAATAACCCCCTAAAGTTTACTTTGGTTTACTTAACCCCCTTGATTTGCAAAACCGGATCAATTAACACCTTTTACCACAAACCGAAACCAGATTTACTGAGATGGACTGAGGTGACGGTGGTTTTGCCATCTAAGCACGACACATGAGCAGGTGGCATGGATAAGTGCGGGTTCCATAACCCTCAACTGCCTCGCTTGCACGTCCCGATCGATCGCGTTCCCTGGTGGCGCGCACCAGTTCGTCGGCCGCCTCGTGTCTTCCCGCGCCGTCCAGATCAAGGCAGTTCCCGATGGAAGAGTTGATCGGCGGCGAATAAATTGACGAGGTGTGTTCCCCTTCCGCTGGATCGTAATTGCGGCTTTTTTTTGTTTTTTTTTTAATCAAGTTGTACACGTCATCAAATCCGGTTTTGTTAGTGCTAAAAGGTGTAACGTGCTCCGGTTTTGCAAATCAAGGGGGTTACGTAAACCAAAGTAAACTTTAGGGGGTTATCTGGACCAAGGGCATATTCGAGGGGAGTAAAATGTACTTTATCCCAACAAAATAATAAGGGTTAGCAGGGCATACCTCCCAAACAAGTTACCAGCAGCGATTGTGCTTGCTTGAACATTATAGTCAACTGTTTCAGTGACTTCTCCTAGATCATCACCTGTCTGAAGTACCTAATGTAACAAAAAAAAAGTTGTATAAGTCATCGATTTGTCAAACAAAACAAGAATATCAAGCCAAATTGGAGCAAAATAACACAGTAACCATCAACATAAAAAAAATAGAGGGCCAAGCCCAAAATAACTCAAATAGACATTACGAGTAGAAAATAACAAATAAAAAATTAGCAAACATTTTATCAAATAGAAATTATTAGAGGATCAAGCCCAAAGCTAGCCATATATCCATTCAACAAAAAACCAAATATCCTCCAGATAAAGCTGCAAAACTTCAGGTCATTCACACCATGCATCCATACCACAATATCAAATGTGAACTAATCTTCCCTCAAAAAAAAAAAACTGTGAACTAATCGTTTTAGACATGATACAAATGTACATTCTCGCGTGTAATTATGCACTTGCATCTGAGACACTGTTGGTGCTTTTCAGATGTTATCACTGCTTCCTGAAATGTTGGTACTATAAATATCATGATTTTTAAATTCCACAAAAGGACAAGGCTGGGCCATTTTATTTCACAAATGTGCAAGGTTTTGCAACAGCCAATCAACCACAATCCAAAGCCAGAAACTAGACCTCGCTGTCTGAGTAAATTTACGCAAAAGTGGGCAATCGTTCTAGTCTCCTAAGTTATTCCATGAGCAACCTGGCTTGGTGTGGTTATGATCTGGACCTGTCCTGTTCAGGGCATGGGATGGTCCCGACCATACTTGGGCCTAGTTTTCTAAACTTTTAAATCAAAATAGGCCCGCCCTGGGTCTGAAAAAGGTCTATAATCACCACAGAGATGTGAAAGCAAAAAAGTACAAAAGTTTGTTCTTCAGAAAAGTTTACTAAGGTCTGAAAACCTTCCATATTTTCAGAACACTTAAAATATCATTATCTTAGTTCCATTTGAGTAATTGACAAGAAAAATTATATAGATTATAATTTACGTCAATATAGTATATCACCAGCGAGAATGAACAAAACAAATCAAATTAATGTTACCATTGTCCGGCTTTCTAGGCTTATTATCAAATAAGCATGATATTCATTATCTTCCGCTGTATTTCCACGAGAACTCTTATAGTAGACTGTCCAAATACCTGTGCAACTTGGTAGTTCCACCTAGACAAGTTATGAACAAACATAAGTAAAGTACCAGCATATATCAAAACTGCAATTCTTACCCCCCCCCCCCCCCCAAAGAGAGAACAATATTGAAGTCACCAAGTAATTCGTCGCAATTACTAATTTCACATATATAATAATTCGTTTTGGTACGCTCGACAACTAAATTTTCTCTTCCATGTTTCTATCAAGTTTACACCCTGATTCTTCATCACATTCTGCACCTTCATTTTGTTTCAACTAGACATTCAATGTTGTCACCTGGTTGCAATACCATCTACGGCACCAATAGTCAAGGAAAGCCCTCACCTTCTCGACACGACAGCCACCAGTGAGCAACTGAGCACTCATGTGTAAGCCAGAGTGCAATCAGCAAACACACAACAACAACAACAACAACAACAACAACAACATAGCCTTTTGTCCCAAGCAAGTTGGGGCAGGCTACAATCAGTTAACACACAATCTCAACAAATGGCTAACAATCGGGCTAAACCTCAAACTAACTTAAGGTTAATGATTAAATCAACTAATTGTCTTCGCAAGCAATGGACCAACGCTGCCTACTCTGATGCAGCTTTGTTGCCGTTCTTGTGGTGCCGGATATAGGAACAACCCCAATAACACCCTCCTCTTAGTCTACAACAACAGCTCACATCAGCCTCCTACACTATCTTTCTTAGCGGCTAAATGAATCCTGAACTACTATGAACATTTCCTTTTGCCACAAACACACAGTTTTCTAGCATGCACAATGATACTACCAGTTCACTCTTACTGTAATGCACACCGCAGGTTATGCAACTACTGGGGCATTCATCCCCACCTACGCCATGATCTGGAGCTGGAAGGTGTTACACATTTAAAGCAACACACTGCAGGATGTTGTGAGAAATTGACTGGGAAAAGGTCTTGTTAAGTTTGTAGATGACTTGTGAGGGAAGTTTGAATAACGTGGGGTCATACGATTCCTTTTTCTTTAACAACTTTCCCAGAAACAAAAAGCAAAAGAGGCAAAGGGATGTTGACAGAAATCAAATGTAAGATGGAAAATAGAAGGTAGAACTATGTTAGTGTTTAACAGAACACAATGATGCGCAGGTTGATTGAGCTATCCTCATATGACCCAGTGACAGAACTCACTCTTGTATTTTATGATAATAAGAGCATCCCCAGAGTCCAACGAGATATGACCGCCATATGTATTCCGAATATCAAAGTTACACATAACGTGCCTAAAGTTTACAAATGTAAATGTCTAAAATAACAAAACCAGGTCAAAAGGGGACCAAATGTATGTTGATCAGCAATTAATCAAGACCGTCAAAGTAGCATCACATTAACAAAGAAAGAAAATTGCATAAGAAAGCACATCTTGTATCAAAGAGTGAGGGAAGATGATTTAATCTGGAATAAAATTTATGCACCTCCGTAATTAAATCTGGACGAATAGACTGTTGAAGAGCAGAAAGTGTTCCATTCTTTCCATGACCAGAGCAACACACCTAAAATAGCCAACATTGTCATAACTGAAGAAACTGAAATGAAGAACAACAAAACTCATACACCTCAGTAATTAAATGAAAATAAGGACGACCAGACTATTGGAGTTTCAATACATGGTTCTACAAGTGCAATAGAGATTTGATCCAGAAAAAGTGGCATCAGAAAGTAAACCTCTAACACAACATCATCAACAATAACCACAACAACAAAGCCTTTCAGTCTCAAACAAGTTGGGGTAGGCTAGAGACGAAACCCAAAGGATTAGCTTACTCATGGTTCTGTCACATGGATACCTGACTTCCCTGCTCCCTGTATATGGCTAATTCTTTGGTGATATCCCACTCTTTCAAGTCCCTTTTTACAGACTCCTCCCATAGTCAAGTTTGGTCTGCCCTGACCTCTCTTAACATGGTAGCACACTGTAAACTCTGCTCTTAAATCGTCGCTACCCCAACTCTCTCAAATACATCGTCATTCTGGACCCGATCTCTTTTTGTATGTCCACAAATACATCCCAGTATGCGCATCAGCAGGCTCATACCAGCAATCAGGCTGGCAACATGGGCCATGCTGCCAGCATGGAGCACCAATGCCAGCATGAAGTAGCAACAAATATATCATCTCTAAGTTTTAGCTACTTCAGCACCAAGTAAACAGTTTGAACTAGATCAATAAGTTACCATCAACATTGAATTTGTTGGGGGTTGGTCCTATCTGGCTGTTATAAGGTCATGGCAGTATTTCGAACACCTACTTCCTAGTCAGCCAAAGGCAGCCGGCACCAACCAGCTTTCTTACTGGTGGTGTTTCCCGCTCTTAACATACATTACAGAAAGCAATGTGGAAGTTTATATATGAAGTAAAATGAGACAAAAAGAACCTACAGCTGCCGACCATAGATCATTTGTCTTCAAATGTAGTATATATATGATATTAATCCTTTCAAATTGTCATGTCATAATGTCAGATTCATTTAACTCATTCTGGTAAAAATCAGGAAGCTGCAGGAAAACTGATCACTACCATGTCTCCTGGTAGATTTTGGTGAGTTTTTTCTTAATTTCTTTGTCCTTACTTTTTAATACGTTTACTTGACCTTGGTGTCTATTAGAAAAATTAAATAAACATAGCATCTCAATTCAGCTGAACCTCTGGGATTTTCAGTGCAAGTCTGTAACCTACCATTTAGGACCAACATGTGGAACCCATCTTTGAAATATATAATGAAAACATATAACAAATTACATTACCCATCATGCAATAAATTTCTACCCCTGGACAAGATAGGACTCATTATAAATTTATACCTAACAAATTAAAAGGGAAGAGTAGCACAAAACTCACCAACTCATAATTGCTTTGCTTTGCAATTCCAGCTGCATTGGGATCTGAATTAGTTCTTACACCATATGCAAGATCTTTCAGAGGGCCAACATTGATCAGAGCATCTCTCACGATGAATGAGATATTCTGTAAAGTTAAAGTGAAACAAATTGGCAACAGGAAAGAAAAACTGACAAGCAGCTACGATACTTATTTTTGCTTTACAGAAAAGAAAGTAGATTAACCGGTAACCAAGAGTCTACAGAATCAATTAGCTAGTAGCTTCATATTATTACAATAGAAATCAAATGGAATTGCCCTACAGAAATTAGATAGAAACAAATAGAAACCATCCAACTAGTTATGTTCAGACCTGTGCTGAATCTGGACTGTTTGGCACCATATTATTATGAAAAGAAAGTTCCTCGACACTGGTTACATCTTGTAAAACATCAGAGGGGGTCCTCTTTAAGCGCTTTGAGAAAGGCATGTCACCTTCAGTATCAGCAGACTGTCAAAGATATCAGTAATCAATGTTCCAGAAACAGACTCAGTTTAGTATACTATCCAAAACATGTCAATACAGGTGTGACATTCATGCATAATTCGAAACATGTACAGGAAGCACATGAGTCATAAGTGTCCAAAACTGTTAAGAGAACCAAACAAATCAAATGGTAAAGAGTATATTGACTACAGTTTTATCAAATACAAAAAAAAATCTCAAAAATATGCATAAGAAAAGCTAGCACCGACCAAAGTTAGATTCAATCAGAAATTTTAATATAGAAACTATGAAGACAATGAGAAACACAGATTGCAAGTACTTTTTCCTGTACTACATTTCTAGCATGTGGACCTAGATGAAATTGTTACACCAGATTTTTGTAGCATCTTCTACTTTGTGAATTGTTACATCAGAAATGTGCGTCCATTGCAAACTTTTAATACAAATAACCTCAATGCCCGAATTTTGTTTTCTAGCTAGTTTCATGACTCTGAGCATGAGCAGTCAACACAATACACAAAACAGACAAAGTAGGTGTCATGCAAGAATGCACAATGTCGCCAAAGTTGACCAGATACCAACACAGGTTTGGGGATGCCAGTGTTATATAAATCTTCTTGTTTTGCATTTTGTTACAAGCTGGATGTGTTAATGCGTGCATGGTGTCATGCAAGAATGCACAATGTCGCTGTGAGTTCATGTAGAGTTTGTCTTGGTATGAATTCAGTTCAGAATTAGTAATCTCGTATAGGTCCTAAGTAGTCTTGGTACTCCGTAGCATTCATGCATTTAGGCGATGGACCACCACAGGAATCAGTTCATACAAGTGGCAGAAAGAGTGGTGCCATGAGCGTAACAAGAAGTGGTCACTGGTCAGTACTTAAGTGTTTATACATCTTGTCACAGTTTTGGCCGACATTAAGGTGAAAAGAAGCCCTAAGTTAGCACTGCTGCCAATCATGTGTCATCTTTTACCTACCCGAGCGAGTGCACTTGTCCAGAGCTATGAGTTCATTTTGTCAGGGTCTGGGCAAACTAGCAGACAACACATAGAAAAACCAGTCTAAGAGGGGACAAAATAAATGGTACATGAAGGAACAATGACGACAAGAAATGAGGAAAAATAACACATATTGGCGCGTGACCATATATGATAAATATTTTCCTGAGTGGACGATTTCAAATTTAGCAGATCTCAAAACTAACCTCCTCGTTCAGACCTTGCAAAGCAGATGCTGGCACTCCACAGGAAAATTGCACAAGAAGGCTGTCTGCTAGACGACTACCAAGAAAGAAGAATGAACTGCCAAGAGTTGTCACGCCCTATGCCAAACAGATCAGTAAACATGCAAATAATCCCGTCACGCCTTGGGTCAAGTAATAATACAAAAGTAAACAAAGGGATATATGAGCACAAGAAGTCTAGGTAACCAACCGAACTGAGAGCAGATGCCTTTGATTTCATAAGATCTAATCTTTGCACAGCTCTGCAAATAAAGAAAAAAAGGATAAAAGTCAACTCAATTATGACTGGAAACTCCAAACATTTGAACAAAAAAGGTGAGTATCATACCGCCCATCGTAAACGACTGTTAACAGAAGTATTTCCCCGTTCTTTGATGAAAACATTACAATGTCATGGGATAACCATGTTGCCTTAGCAACATCAAGCTCCACATGGAAACTTGTTTTAGGAATTTCCGGGCTGCAGGATTGGTAAATAAACATAAAATCGCCATGTAAACCCTCTAATGAAGAGGGGAAAAAACTAAGCAATGGCAACCTATGATAGCAAATCATGGATGAATCAAACTGACAAATATTTAGATCAAACACAATTACATATTCGTATTACAAGACATTTAACTATATTTATTTATGAACTCAAGATGAACCCAATGACATATCCGCAATATATGCACGGCATTTTATTTATGCACTTTGAGCTGCAGCAGCAATGCCTCCCTGTTAAATGCAAAAAAAATCGCATATTTTCAGGGCAACTGCCCAGCTGGTAATATCAGCATAGATGGGCCAAACATTTTTTTTAGTGTTACACACAATTTCATAACATGTTTACCAATCAACTATGCAAGATAGTTTCTTAATTTCAGGTATATACCAATGATTATAAAATTTGCAACCAAATAGAAAATTAAAACTTCTCTTGATTGTTGTTTGATTTTTGTGAACTTAAATTAGGCTTCTTGTACCCAAGCTTCAAACTGATCAGACTGTGCATCCTTAAGGGGAATTTTATTTCATTATATTCTCAGATGTGTGGTCTGTTCTGACTGTTCATGAATCTAATTGTCTAACGGGTCTCATCACACAGTGTTATTCATGTAGGAATGCAAGGTGATAAATATTTATTGCAAGATCATACCTGCCATCAGGCTGTGACGCGAAACTGTTTAAAGCAAGTGAACAAGATGTGGACTGTAACAACAGTGAAAAATTGTGGATCAATTACTACAGATCAGCCAATCGGAAAAATGACATCAGTATTTAGGCTGCAAAAACCTGGCTACGATAATGAATCGAATTTGCACATATCACAAGAACACCACTGATAGGCGGAGGCACTGCAAGAAGTTGGTATGCATCATACGGCAGATCCTGGAAAGCATGATTATGAAGAAAAGTGTCAAGTTCGTATTAAATAAAAGAAAATGAATCACTATTAATGCTTCAACAAAGGAAAGATACATCATAAACTCAAAGGCTACCAAGGTAGACGGGAAAAGGCCATGCTAAGAACAACTTAAAACACGAGAACCACAGCAACCATTACAAAGGAACTGCAAGACGTCTAGATACTGTACAACTTAAGCAATCCCACTATTAGGCAAACAGAAAGTGGGCAAATAACATTGAAAAATATAAAGGTCTTGTACCATATGAATTGGAGAAAATCAATATGAATTTACAAGCAGAGTATGGGGAAAATAAATGAATCGTATGCTTCAACCAGGTTATTCAACACAGATAGCTTGATGTTATCTACTGTCCCCAGTCACAAATAATCGATGGTTTGGACAAGATCCATTTAAAATTTTCAAACTCGGACAATCAGTGACTTAAGTACTTAGCTACAAGGTGAAATTCATGGGAACAAAATAATCTGCATATCTCGTAAATTGATCATATAAATACATTCTATTCGAAATCAAGGTGCACAATGGAGAGTGTGTCATGTTGATGTTCCAAATGTTCAGTGAGGTTATCTTGATAGCTATAGTACTAAACAATGCGAGCTCGTCATGAGATTGTTTAAAGCATGACTCCATATAACAATAAACAGTAAAAATAATTTACATGATGGCCCAAACGTTTAAAGAAATCCAGCAAGAAGTATAGGATAAGGTACAATAAGCATCGTGGCCTAAGTTTAAGGGATTTAAAGATAGGATTAGTTCAGATACAGCTGCACAAACATTGATAATTTATCCGAACTCAAAGCATTTAACCTTAGAAAACAAATCCAGCATATTTTATTTAACATATATTAGATCAATGTTTATGCTTATTGGATTACCCAATAGGCCAATACACATAACTATGCTACAGTACTACTAATTTTTTATTAATGGGATGTACTGATATATGCAGATACATAGCAGAAGACAAAAAATGATTAGGCTCACAGCTAAATCTAGCACACTTACAGCAGTAGACCATATCATTGGGTGTTGCTTTAAACTCATGCTTATACTAAATGCAGATATCATGCACGTGTGGTGCTTTGATGAGATACGCCCAGCCCATGTAGGCTCTTGCTCATGAAGTATGACCAACACAGGCTCAATATAACCTGAAGTAAACATAAAATGAAAATGTAATGAATAGAACAGTTCTGAATAGGCAAAGCAGTATGGCTAACAATGTATTTATTTATTTATGAATAAGTTTGTCAAGATAAGGAACTCATGGTATGCAGAACCAGCAGCAGTGACAGAACAAAGAAGAAAGCAGTAAAAATCTTCAGCCACATTTATCATCGCCAAGTTATAGCTCGTCATTCGAAACATAGGAGGGGGATATTGCCAGTAGCAGAATCAGATGTGAACTAAACAAACAGGATTAGGACAAAAAAGAGGCGATTCAGTGATACAAACTACACAGTAACACGTAGAAATTGTAGTAACAAACACTTCTTCACAGGTCATAACATGAGATCGATCTCAGGGTTTGAACTCTTGAAAGTAGGATATCAAATAGGGTTTATGGAATCATTCATACAACACAAAGATCCTACAAGGATTTCCACTCTATCAATTCCTTAATTCACAGGCCAAAGGACTTCTTGCCAGTTGGCTAGGAGCTCTAGCGGCACCTCCTCAGGTCTCGAGTTAGATTCCCGGGAAGTATTTCCCCGTTCTTTGATGAAAACATTACAATGTCATGGGATAACCATGTTGCCTTAGCAACATCAAGCTCCACATGGAAACTTGTTTTAGGAATTTCCGGGCTGCAGGATTGGTAAATAAACATAAAATCGCCATGTAAACCCTCTAATGAAGAGGGGAAAAAACTAAGCAATGGCAACCTATGATAGCAAATCATGGATGAATCAAACTGACAAATATTTAGATCAAACACAATTACATATTCGTATTACAAGACATTTAACTATATTTATTTATGAACTCAAGATGAACCCAATGACATATCCGCAATATATGCACGGCATTTTATTTATGCACTTTGAGCTGCAGCAGCAATGCCTCCCTGTTAAATGCAAAAAAAATCGCATATTTTCAGGGCAACTGCCCAGCTGGTAATATCAGCATAGATGGGCCAAACATTTTTTTTAGTGT
This sequence comes from Eragrostis tef, assembly GCA_000970635.1. NCBI lineage: Eukaryota > Viridiplantae > Streptophyta > Magnoliopsida > Poales > Poaceae > Eragrostis > Eragrostis tef. The sequence continues at coordinate 13,272 of LAPY01003609.1, forward strand.
TACACACAATTTCATAACATGTTTACCAATCAACTATGCAAGATAGTTTCTTAATTTCAGGTATATACCAATGATTATAAAATTTGCAACCAAATAGAAAATTAAAACTTCTCTTGATTGTTGTTTGATTTTTGTGAACTTAAATTAGGCTTCTTGTACCCAAGCTTCAAACTGATCAGACTGTGCATCCTTAAGGGGAATTTTATTTCATTATATTCTCAGATGTGTGGTCTGTTCTGACTGTTCATGAATCTAATTGTCTAACGGGTCTCATCACACAGTGTTATTCATGTAGGAATGCAAGGTGATAAATATTTATTGCAAGATCATACCTGCCATCAGGCTGTGACGCGAAACTGTTTAAAGCAAGTGAACAAGATGTGGACTGTAACAACAGTGAAAAATTGTGGATCAATTACTACAGATCAGCCAATCGGAAAAATGACATCAGTATTTAGGCTGCAAAAACCTGGCTACGATAATGAATCGAATTTGCACATATCACAAGAACACCACTGATAGGCGGAGGCACTGCAAGAAGTTGGTATGCATCATACGGCAGATCCTGGAAAGCATGATTATGAAGAAAAGTGTCAAGTTCGTATTAAATAAAAGAAAATGAATCACTATTAATGCTTCAACAAAGGAAAGATACATCATAAACTCAAAGGCTACCAAGGTAGACGGGAAAAGGCCATGCTAAGAACAACTTAAAACACGAGAACCACAGCAACCATTACAAAGGAACTGCAAGACGTCTAGATACTGTACAACTTAAGCAATCCCACTATTAGGCAAACAGAAAGTGGGCAAATAACATTGAAAAATATAAAGGTCTTGTACCATATGAATTGGAGAAAATCAATATGAATTTACAAGCAGAGTATGGGGAAAATAAATGAATCGTATGCTTCAACCAGGTTATTCAACACAGATAGCTTGATGTTATCTACTGTCCCCAGTCACAAATAATCGATGGTTTGGACAAGATCCATTTAAAATTTTCAAACTCGGACAATCAGTGACTTAAGTACTTAGCTACAAGGTGAAATTCATGGGAACAAAATAATCTGCATATCTCGTAAATTGATCATATAAATACATTCTATTCGAAATCAAGGTGCACAATGGAGAGTGTGTCATGTTGATGTTCCAAATGTTCAGTGAGGTTATCTTGATAGCTATAGTACTAAACAATGCGAGCTCGTCATGAGATTGTTTAAAGCATGACTCCATATAACAATAAACAGTAAAAATAATTTACATGATGGCCCAAACGTTTAAAGAAATCCAGCAAGAAGTATAGGATAAGGTACAATAAGCATCGTGGCCTAAGTTTAAGGGATTTAAAGATAGGATTAGTTCAGATACAGCTGCACAAACATTGATAATTTATCCGAACTCAAAGCATTTAACCTTAGAAAACAAATCCAGCATATTTTATTTAACATATATTAGATCAATGTTTATGCTTATTGGATTACCCAATAGGCCAATACACATAACTATGCTACAGTACTACTAATTTTTTATTAATGGGATGTACTGATATATGCAGATACATAGCAGAAGACAAAAAATGATTAGGCTCACAGCTAAATCTAGCACACTTACAGCAGTAGACCATATCATTGGGTGTTGCTTTAAACTCATGCTTATACTAAATGCAGATATCATGCACGTGTGGTGCTTTGATGAGATACGCCCAGCCCATGTAGGCTCTTGCTCATGAAGTATGACCAACACAGGCTCAATATAACCTGAAGTAAACATAAAATGAAAATGTAATGAATAGAACAGTTCTGAATAGGCAAAGCAGTATGGCTAACAATGTATTTATTTATTTATGAATAAGTTTGTCAAGATAAGGAACTCATGGTATGCAGAACCAGCAGCAGTGACAGAACAAAGAAGAAAGCAGTAAAAATCTTCAGCCACATTTATCATCGCCAAGTTATAGCTCGTCATTCGAAACATAGGAGGGGGATATTGCCAGTAGCAGAATCAGATGTGAACTAAACAAACAGGATTAGGACAAAAAAGAGGCGATTCAGTGATACAAACTACACAGTAACACGTAGAAATTGTAGTAACAAACACTTCTTCACAGGTCATAACATGAGATCGATCTCAGGGTTTGAACTCTTGAAAGTAGGATATCAAATAGGGTTTATGGAATCATTCATACAACACAAAGATCCTACAAGGATTTCCACTCTATCAATTCCTTAATTCACAGGCCAAAGGACTTCTTGCCAGTTGGCTAGGAGCTCTAGCGGCACCTCCTCAGGTCTCGAGTTAGATTCCCGGTGGGAGCGAATTTCGGGCCGAGGTTAAAAAAAATCCCTCGCCTCTCCCAATTCCCAAAGCATGGTTGAAAACCCGGTCCAGCTGGGCTATGGTGCTTTGCCCCGGCCCAGCCTCACCTGGGGAGCGGGTCCTGTGTAAGGGTGGGAAGGGGGTTCAGGGATTATCTCAGCTGGTGTGAGAAGGCGTTCTTCTTCTTAACACAATACCGTGGGTGGAGATCAATCCCCTCGGCCGAGTTTTTTTTTAATTCCTTAATTCACAGAATTTTCATATTTTTGTGTGAAATAGGTATCAAACCATAGATTTTTTTAAAAAAAAATTATTGAATGCCCTTTCAAGATGTATGTTGGACACAAAACCGATCAATAATTATCCAACCTAAAGATTTACCCAAAGAAGTGCTTCAGCATCACCGACAATTCAAAGCACCAGAGGTGGCTTGGGTTAGGACCGATGCTCCAACATCATGTTATAAAAATTAGGGACTCAACTAACCATCTGTGCATCTATGACTATGATGCAGGTCAAGGGGCAAATAGGTGGATGGGAACACCATGTGCAGACACAAGACAGGCGTAAGGAGGTTTCAACTAGAAGGAATGGCTCCTTCACGTTTCTGTATTGCTTTATGTCCTCATCTGGTCATTCTACCATCTCCTTTTCTCTTTTTCTTGTTTTTATTTTGGTGGGAGTTTTTCCTACCAACGTTGAAGTGTACCAACAAGCATCCTTACCGATAATAATCAAACTTAGTATGACACTACAGCATACTAAATGAAAAAATGATAATGATCCCAGGACAACTTCCAAAAGGGTGGCAATAAACCAATCATTATGCCACAATAACATACATGTCCATGAAAGTATAAAAGAGGTTAGAAAGCATGAAATTACATAGTGAAAATGTAACAGAGCCCATATAGGTGAGTGTGAAAATAAATCTTATCTCACCATGCACAAATGTAAAATCTTTGATGTGATTCACATTTAAAACACGCAAGTCAATCAAATATGAAGACTCAATCCGAACGGCAGTTGAACTCAACCCACGTGCAGGTTCATCATCTCCAACTAAGCTGTGCCCAACCTAATAAGAATAAAATCTGCTAATTAATTTATATACTATGTGAGGATCCAGCTGGGCTATGGTGCTTTGCCCCGGCCCAGCCTCACCTGGGGAGCGGGTCCTGTGTAAGGGTGGGAAGGGGGTTCAGGGATTATCTCAGCTGGTGTGAGAAGGCGTTCTTCTTCTTAACACAATACCGTGGGTGGAGATCAATCCCCTCGGCCGAGTTTTTTTTTAATTCCTTAATTCACAGAATTTTCATATTTTTGTGTGAAATAGGTATCAAACCATAGATTTTTTTAAAAAAAAATTATTGAATGCCCTTTCAAGATGTATGTTGGACACAAAACCGATCAATAATTATCCAACCTAAAGATTTACCCAAAGAAGTGCTTCAGCATCACCGACAATTCAAAGCACCAGAGGTGGCTTGGGTTAGGACCGATGCTCCAACATCATGTTATAAAAATTAGGGACTCAACTAACCATCTGTGCATCTATGACTATGATGCAGGTCAAGGGGCAAATAGGTGGATGGGAACACCATGTGCAGACACAAGACAGGCGTAAGGAGGTTTCAACTAGAAGGAATGGCTCCTTCACGTTTCTGTATTGCTTTATGTCCTCATCTGGTCATTCTACCATCTCCTTTTCTCTTTTTCTTGTTTTTATTTTGGTGGGAGTTTTTCCTACCAACGTTGAAGTGTACCAACAAGCATCCTTACCGATAATAATCAAACTTAGTATGACACTACAGCATACTAAATGAAAAAATGATAATGATCCCAGGACAACTTCCAAAAGGGTGGCAATAAACCAATCATTATGCCACAATAACATACATGTCCATGAAAGTATAAAAGAGGTTAGAAAGCATGAAATTACATAGTGAAAATGTAACAGAGCCCATATAGGTGAGTGTGAAAATAAATCTTATCTCACCATGCACAAATGTAAAATCTTTGATGTGATTCACATTTAAAACACGCAAGTCAATCAAATATGAAGACTCAATCCGAACGGCAGTTGAACTCAACCCACGTGCAGGTTCATCATCTCCAACTAAGCTGTGCCCAACCTAATAAGAATAAAATCTGCTAATTAATTTATATACTATGTGAGGAAAGTGAAATCTTAAATAATTCTTGAAATACCACACTAGCGGTAATTTTATAGAACCCTATTCTAAAAGCAAGTTATTGAAACGAAAAATGTTAAATGAAACAAGGTAGTAAGATAGAAGAAACAGAGAATTATCAGTCGAGGATGAAAGCATGGGACCAAAACAAGGTAATTTCACCTGAGCAGCTTTCAGAATTGTCATCTGCATTTCATAAATAAGTGCAGCACCACATCTGCCTTGAGGATCCGCTTTCATTACAGGACCCCAGGCAAACGACTCCCTTCCCCTTTTCAGATGCTGCCATTCGGGACCTTCAAAGCAATGCATTGAGCTGCAAAATCCAGAATGATAGTGTGTTACCTACACTGCATCAATTTGTAGCAAGGCAAGACAGTAAACTGGTTCAGCTGAAAGATGATGGTCTGGTTTAGTGTGCATCAGAAAGTGAGAAGGAACAGAACAGTGCTACTTTATGATTTTATTTATTTGTGGAAAATATTTAAAAAAATTGGTGCCAGTGTAGTAAGTTTTTGCGGTTAATGGTCCTTTAATACCTGGGGTCCTATCCTGGTAACTTGGTGACATTGCAGTTTTCTCATTTCATTTAAGAGTTTTTCCAATACAGAAATTCGATTAAGCACATGATGCCTTGTCATTACATTTTGGACTAGTTTCCGAACTCGTGGAAGCAACAACTGAACCATGTTTCCTTGTTTTTGTTCAGCAGTTGTCTGGAACAAGCAAAGGAGCCGTGTGTCTGACGATCGATGCATTCGAACACGAAAGGAAAAGCCAGGAAACGAGCCCACGGGATGGGCACACGCAAAACTGTGAGTCCCCACCCACTGGTGCCTGCTCTGTGGTCTCCCGCGATGTGTCGCGGCATGGCCACCGCCGCACCGATGCGCGAGCACGTCGCCCACCCAGCCGCGTGCTGCCAACACCCCTCTGCTAGTAGTGCTTGCCAGGTGCGGCGACATAAACAATTGCTGCCGCCCCCGCCGCGTCCTCGGGTTGCGGCAATAAGCAGCGCTGCCATAGTGCCATGCCCCTGACTCCAAGCAACAAACACGACCGCGGACTGAGCCGCGGGTTCCGACAAACAGCGCGCGCGCGGACATGCTCGGCCGACACGAGCAAAGGAGAAAATATATACATTCCTCGATAGATGAGAAAGCAATGTGTCATGTTCATACCTTGCTCGCAGGCCATAGATACTGTCATCGAACTCCAAAACTGTAATTTTCGCATCTTTAAACGCAAGAGCGATGGAGTCTCGCCTATTCTCCGTACCATCTGAAAGCACAGCCATTGACTCAATGTTCCCATGGAGCCTAAATGTCAAATTCAGAGAATTAGTCCACGGCCAAGAGTCATCACTGCCTAAACTCTAGAACTATAGATACATCCAGAGAAGCGAGAGCGAGGTGGCACCGAACCTGTAATGGCACACCAGCTCCAGTCGAGCCCCACATAAACCGTCCAGGACGGCGCCGGGCGATGAAGACGGCTGCGAGCCACCAGCCCCATCCTCGGCCGCCGCGGCGTCA
>LAPY01003609.1:42748-55786 GCA_000970635.1 Eragrostis tef
CGGGGGGGGGGGGGGGGGGGGTGATAGCCATGGAGCAGAGCTAGATTTAGCTATTTTTCTCCAAATTAACCAGCAAAATGCTCAATTTGCTGTACGCAGAGTATTTGGCTATCGAGGTGGTCAGTCTGGATTAAAGCCCCGTTTGGTAGGGCTCACGATTATGCAAAAAGCAGCTTGCGAAACAGCTTATCTGGCTTATCCAGTCAAGACGTTTGGCCAAACAGCTTATATGGAGGGTTAGCCGCAAAAAGCTATCTTTTAAAAACGGGGCTATATGGTCCTCTAGTACAAAAATGAAAAGGGATTATATGTGCAAACTTAAAAAGGAAAACAAAAACCTTGACCAACGTCAGATAAACTAGGCATGTAAATAAGAAATTGACGCCAAAATTAGGTTGAATAGGATTCAAACTTGTTAGTCTGCGTACAACCGTAACCTCAACCAACTGAGCTAGGCTCAGCTCCCACTTTCGCACACTCACTTAGAATTGGAGTAGAATATAGTTTGCATTTAGCAGAAAGAAGGGCTCTAAGTTTGGGACTGATCAAAGGGTAACATTGTAATTTCTTAGTAATTGCATACAACCAATTCATATGCACAGATCAAATAATCTGCAAAATGAACAGATGGGAGTATTTGTAGAAAGACTACATCTGGCATCTACCATGTTTTTACAGTTATGATAGAATAAGTTCGGTTTCAGGTTTTCAGTTAGTTCAGGTTTGCAGTTATGATTTGATTGTTAGGGAGCCCAGTTTGTTAGTGAGATTGTTTAGGCCGGTCTCTATATAAGAGGACCATAATCATGAATAAATGCAAGCAAGAAGTTAAACCCGAAGCCTCTCTCTAACTCTAATCTCATCTGCTATTCTTAAGCTCACGGGGAAGCCTAAACCTAGCTACCACAACAATTAAAGTGGGCAAAAAAAAAAAATTCGCACTTCAACAAATTAGGCCCCCATTCGTTTCCAACCCTCTAAATTTTAGGCCTGTCATATCAAAAAGAATCTTATCATTTAAAAGTATTAAATAAAGTCTAATGACAAATCCTTTTTACAGATGGGTGCCAATTTTTGAGACAAATCTAATTAGCCTAACTAATCTATGTTTTGCTACAGTAATGCTACATTAACCATCTTCTAATCACAGCTTAATTACCCTCATTAGATTCGCCTCTCGAATTAGACCAGGGGTTCTGCAGTTAGTTTTGTAATTAAACTTTATTTAATAGTCTTAAATGACAAAATTCTCTTTGATGTGACCCCTCTAAAATTTAGACCCCATGCAACGAACACCCCCTCAAACACGACCAGAATGAAAAATGAGATGAAACAAAAGCTATATTACCTGCATCAGCTTTGCACCTCTCTCACTTTCAAACTTCTCCGGGTTGATTGAAGCGTAAATCATTAGTAAACGCAGCTTATTTTCTCGACTTACATCCTACAGTAAGTAAAATGTTCTTGAATAGCGTTAAGAAAGGTTTTAGTATCTCACTAGCTATAGTTCAAATGGCAATTACCAAGCGCGTCCGCAAGAAATTGATGAGTTCTTTCGTCCCAGCATCACCAAACACAAGATCTTGCTCAAGCTGTCCAACATCTTTAAGATGCTGTTCTTTGATTATGTTATTGAGCTTTCCTGCAATCTGTACTAAAATGAGTAAAAAAGAAAAAAATATTTTGTGTACTTCTATTATCTTCAAATGAGATCCCAGATTAATGATTTCTTGATCCAGTAGTGCCTTATTCAAAACACCTATCCATGTGGCCAAAATCTCATCCAGCAATCCACATGGTGAGTTAGTGTGTGACTGTGTGCTTGTTTGTTCAACATAGTACTACAACTACACGCTATTCCCTTGTTGCATAGACAAGAACACTGAACATAATCCAGAAGAATCACAAATTGGAAACTATACTTCTTGAGGAATTATAAACATTTGCTTAACAGTATCTGATCTATAGACTTTTCAAGTGACATTTTCACTAAGATGACCTTCTGATACGTTCGCAGGAGCAGACATGCAGCACACTACAGAAAAATTTACTAAAATACAAAACTCAACCAATAAATGATATAAAATTTACAAATAAGTTTTCTGATACGTTTGCAGGAGCAGACATGCAGCACACTATAGAAAACAAAACTACCTCAACATGGAGGGTAAGCTTGTCGATTTGATCATTGTACTGTGGAAGAGCTTGAACCATTTTCTGCAATTGTTTTGTGGATAACTCTCCACCAGACCTGGAAACACACGAAATGGATAATTAAACAAACAAGAGTGGATCCTACGAAAAAAAATGAACTTCATTATGGATTCACCAAAATATCTATCACATGTCTATCGGGATGACACGTATTTAATCAGAAGAGTTGCATATCTTTGTATTACAGGGAAAAGAGAGGTCCATAGTCATACAAGTGCTTACTTGGACCAAGGTAAGAGAGGTAGTAATTGACGAAAAAGAATCACGTGGAACAAACCGAGTATCAACACCAGAACAAATTATCAAGCATATACTGAAGACAATCATCTGCCTTGATGGCCTCATGGAATACAGACCAGAAATTCCACTAAATATCTATCTAATCTACTTACTTCGTTCCCTAATTTCATTCAAGAGATCCTGAGGAAAAGAGCTGGGTTTCCACCGAGCTGAAACAATATCCTGATGGTTCTAGTAAACCAAAACTATCGTTTTTTAGCTATTGGGCTTCCATTTCTTTTTTAACTAAAAGAAGATTTAGTTACGATTGGAAATAAACTTTTTTGTATCTTCATCCATAGATCCTTTACTCATATTTATTCAATTGGAATACTTAATCCAATGCAAAATTATGCTTCGCGACACCGAGCTGAAACAATATCCTTATGGTTCTAGTAAACAAAAACTATCGTCTTTTAGCCATTGGATTTCCATTTCTTTTTTAACTAAAAAAAGATTTAGTTACGTTTGGAAATAAACTTTTTTGGACTAAAGTTACATATGCTTAGACCACAATTTCAGGTAGCAAAAGTTTCAAAACCTATCAATTTAGCAATCATCTAACTTTATGACACCTTCATCACTATGATATCTACCAATGGATATGGTTCTTCTAGAGAGGATTTTGACCACCAACCACTATCTGTGACCTTGACTTGACAAATGACATATAACTACATAACTAAAATCAAGGGAAAATTGCAAAAACCCACTTGCAACTTAGGGGTCTTTTTCATATACCCACCTACAAGAAATTTTGTGTCAGTCTCGCACTGCAGGTGTCCATGGGTTTTCATATTCCCCTCTGATAGCTTTGACAAGACGACATAGCTATTGTATGTTCTCGGGTACGGCTTCGGGTGGTATATCATACGTGTACTCTTTGATGTTGTGTAAATAACATAGATATCAAAACCTATAGGTTTAATTTTCTCTATTTTGTTCATAGTGTCGCGGCTAAGTTTAAACGTCTTTTATGATAGCATGGTAATTTTTTATTGTGTAACATCCGATTAGATGATAACTACGCTATATTGGAGATGTAGTGGAATCTCTGAAGTAAAGGTAGGGGCCAGAGAAGAGCCATGTCATCCGGTCAAATCTATCAGGGGGGACTATTAAAACTAATGAATATTTGCAGGGGGGAGACTGACACAAAATTTCTTGTAGGTGGGTATATGAAAACTCCCTGATATGTAGGTGGGTTTTTGCAATTTTCCCCAAAATCAAACTACTTGCTTTTTCCTCAAGCTCAAACAGGGGCCGTTTTAGCTCCCTGCAGGTTTGCACAATAAACAAGAAATTTTAATTACAATATAGTTTGCAGCTATTAATTCTTCATCCAACTCATAGTAGCAATACTCCCTCTGTTCTTTTTTATGACGCTGATTAGCTAAAAATTTGAACTAACCAGAGTCAACAGAAAATAACAGAGGGAGTAAGTTGGATAATTAGGTGCTTGTTTTGATTTCTTTCCCAGAAATCTGCCTGGACCAGGCAGCTACACAAGGCGCATGATTTTAAGGGCCTGAGGTCCTCATCGATTGCCTGGCCCAGGCAGCAACCAAACAAGCTCTAAAGTGCAAAACGCTGCCGGCAAGAAACAGAGCCATCTAAGCATGGTGCGTTTCTTGAACCAAAGCATTTGATGTGCACTTAAATGTAAGGGACCAAAATTATAATCTACATACCTAGATTCTGTTCATGGATTAATGAAAATGTTGTAGTAATTGCACCATAACCTTCAGTTAACACTCAGATATTCCTCAAATTGAAGAAGAAAAATGTTCCTGAACAAACCTTGCCTGTTGCAGTTGAGCCGCTTTGTGAATGAATTTTAAATTGCTCCCTCATATGATAGAGATGGATGACCGTAAGTGGATGTACACGGGCCCGTCGAGAAAGGGTTCTGAAACAAGTGAATGGGTTGACAAGACCCTTGCTTTCTTGAAACAAGCATTTGCCAATGTAAAAAAAGGTGGAAAGACTTGGTGTCCGTGTAGCCGTTGCGGCAACACAAGGAAGCGGACAGAGGAGGAGATGGGTTTACATCTTGGTAACTATGGATTTACGCTTCTCATTAGCTGAACCATTCTTACTTGGAACCTATTGGTTGAGAGTTGCAGGTAAAATTTATAACAATCAAACATTTCAAGCATAGAACTGGATTCGAGGTAAGCCAGTAGAGTAGCATGCAAGTTGCTAATATGCTCACCTCCTGTACATACTTGTTGCCATCAATACCGAGTAGATCATGGCACATAGCATCATATGTCCACTCATGAATAATCGGTGCAACCTATTGTGCTCAAGAAAATGTGCGAGATCAAAGGACGCACCAGCTGTATTCCATGGGGCACTCAGCAAAACTTAACAAAGATTAGTATGGAGTATACATACTACCTGATCTATCGAGCGGTCAACAATAAGCAGTTCACACGTTTCTGTTTGTGGAAATTCAGGTATTGCAGACTTGTATCTGGCAAGGCAATTCCACACAGATGCAGCAAGCTTTGTGGGAACCAAATCCCGTAATGTTGTCAGAGTAGAAGCGTCGATTGTCCTGGCCACACGGTAGTGCACACGGGGAAACTCCTAAAATAGTCAGACACATTCTGTTTCAGTAAGCTCAAAGTACACAATTACTTGGTAATTACAAGAAACTAACACTGTAAATACTTTTAGATTCCAATCTTTCCTGTTTCCAATTTCCATTTCAATCAATCATCCTAAATGAAGTATTCTCTCCAATGAATGAATTTATTTTACCGATATGGCGATATCCTCGTTGCTAGTTTTATTTTGGTGACAAAACCACTATCAATCCAACATATCACTCATGTATTGACTGTTGAATTTATTTTTTTGATGAATTATCAGGATTCCATAGATGATATAAAATCACCATGTGATGCATGATAGAAGGTAAAAGGCTACTGGAGGGGGTCAGAGAAAAATAACTTGAGGTAGTGGGGCTGAAAGGAGGGCGTGACAACACATTGGTAAGCAGTGGATATAGAATAGCCAGTAAGGGAAAGACACCACTAGGATTTTTGGGGCCAGGAGACTTTCATTTGCTAGTTTCCGTTGAAAGAATCCCAACATAGGTGATCCTGGCCCTATCATATTAACTATTGCAACTTTATCACTTTAAAGAAATGCAAATAACAATATTTCATCTGAATAAAAAATGTGATACATAAGCTAACCTGCCCTAATGGGCTTTAAGAGGCTATACCTGACACGCATGGTTTTCTCGTTCCTTGTTCGTAGTTGTAGACTATTGCCATTTTAGAATTATATCACCCCAATTATCATTGATATGTTGAAAACCCTGAATGGGTATATATACACGCATAAAAATCAAAAACATTGTAAACAGCAGAGAATGGAAAAGCCTACCCTCATCGATGCAAACACTGTAGCAATACGGGTGGCCATTGTGTTAAGGCATGCATTGTACTTGTGTGAACCTTCCGCGCTTTCACTAAACAACTCTTCTAGGGCCTTGTCATTGTCGGTTAGGAAGCCCTGTACGCAACATTTAAATTTTGAAACGAATTAGGTCAACCTGAAGTGACATTCAGTTTCTGTTCGGAGTACTAATCCAATATTAAAGGCTTAACACTTGCAAAACATCAAAAGTACCTGACTATCAATAGCAAAGTATTCCAAGTTCATCTGCAAGGCATGGAACAGAAGTCAGATAACAGGAAGTTGCGTCTATGCAATATTCAGATTAATGAGCATGGATGAATCAAATGGTAGTTACACAACCTCACTGAGTGCGCCGATGCGTGTTAGAACGGTTGAATCTTTTTTTATATGCGCTACCAATTCCCTCTGTACAGGAGAACTGAAAAAGACATAAGCTCTGCACAAAAATTTTCAATATATCAGTGATTAATGCCACAACATAAATGGTCATAATAAAAGATAGTATTGATCACATACTTTTTATACAACGGATTTTTCCCTGACATGTCGGACATGAATATGCGAATGCTGCATCATCATCGGAGTGAAATGGTTATAAAACTGGTTAACAAATTTTGGAGCTATTAAAAATTTCCAAGTACTATAGTTACAGCAACCTACTGCATGTGTATTGAAAGCATGAAAGACAACCAAAAGAAAAATTGTTCTCCCAGTGAACTTACGCATGGGAACTGAATTCAGTGTACAATATTTTCAAAATACATTATTCCCTAGAGAACATAATTTTCTATTAGGACTTTTGTTTTATGCACCTACAAAAGCATGGTATTTTAGATCAATTCAACTAACCTTTTACAAGCATAAAAAATGCATTATTCCCTAATGAACATAACTTATATGCGTCAAGGAACCTCAGATCACAATGCAGTAAAGTTGCAACAGCAAAAGTAGACTTAGGACTTAGGAATTAGGAGTATAATTTAAAGAGGAACAAATAATATATTTTTAGTGAAGTGGACAAAGATTGGGCTGTCTCAGAACTATAGACGAAAAGACGTTTTACAGTCTTGCATAAAACGGCAGTGTCAAGTTCTCAGCGAGGAGTAGCTAATACAACTTACTTTTCTTTAGTTGGCTGCATGAAATAAATTGCATCCATGGAAGGCAATGGCTGCCTCCGTTTGTACAGGTCTTCAACCACTGCAAAAAGAGTTGTCAATTCTAAACCTGTACACTTGTATGTATAAATAGTAGGCCTAGTAAGAGACTATAACAAGAATATTTCAAAAAGCAAACAATTGTTTCAAGGAATTCCAAGGTCGTGCAACTTTGAAAATGAAAATGCTAAAAGCATCAAAGAGGTCATACTTTGAGGAAAAAAAACACATATATATATTTGCAATATTTTCATCACAAAATTTTAACTAAGCAAAGAGAACTACACAAATAATTTTGGCATGGAGTACTACTTTGAATAAAATAAGAACATATCAGCTACAGGAAGTATATAATTCCTGTGGTCGTAGTATAAATAGTACCCTGTCAGACTACAGGAACTATTATGCGACGCCAGCTCACAGGTTTGCATGAGAGGAAATACATTTAGTGTTAAACTGTTAATACAAATCTAAGGTTCTTAACAAATGCTTTAGAACATTACGAATATACTAGTATATCTGATGTAGTCTACATATTTACTTATATGCTTAGATAGAAAACTTTTACATCCAAACAATAATCAAATGGATACAACAACTGCTTTATGTAAAATAAAGGCCAGAATAAACTATGTTTTGATGAGCCTACTTACAGGAAACCCCTTCTTCTGTGATATCTGCCATCTTTCGTATAACTTCGTATAATAAACCCCTTCTTCTGTGATATCTGCCATCTTGCACGAAAATGACATTATCTTGACCGTAAGTTTGTCCATGATAAGTACCTAAAGTCCATAGCACAATTTGATGCACATATGTCAAGCCCTTTTCACAAGGATAAAGAAAGTTGAAGCATCAGAAACAAGAACATCAGCTATACAGAAGATACCTTCCATGTCGACTTTGAGCTCTTCCGAGTTGACCTCAACATCTCAATTAATAATCCTATATAATAGTAAGAATAATAAATAAATAATAATTCTGAAATTAGGAACCTGGCAGGATGTGTACGATAAAAAAGGAGGTAGTAGATGACAAATATGAAAGACTGCAACTGCACCATCTAAATCTTGCGGAGTACTAATCATGTAGATGGATACATAGAGGATCAGAAAAAGATAAGTCAGGCAAATTATTGTGAAGACTGAAGAAAGAGTACAGAATGCAAAGAATTCCAGGCAAGTCGTTCTTTCTTAGTCATCCACCACTAAAGAGCCTCCTCAAGTGGCTTCACTAAACTAGCACTTATTTGATCAAAACTATTCTACATGTTGGCCACAATCGAGTCCAGATGAATAGAAACCATACTTAACCAGGTTCACAATCCCTATGGCTTCGCCTCATCATTTACATTACATATATTATATAATCAGATTCACAAACGGACAGCAATACTCGGTACATACACTACGCTAGTAACAGCCTCTGGCACCATTCTCTTGAATCTCTGCAGTTTGAACTTTGCAGAATCCACTGCACAAAGCATTCATGTAACCAGTGCTGCCCACACTTCAATGATTATCTTGGATTAAGATAAACACTATGCACACTTCAACCAGTGCTGTCCATAGCTCAAGCTTAAATAGACACTATGCACACGACATCATTATAATAATATAGAACAAGTATATAATACCAATAAAAAATTAAGATATTATATCCTGGGTCAATTCATTCTGCTTTTCGGACTGTATAGTGCATTGCGAAGTTTGACTGTTTGAGATGCATTCTCGTAGTGAGCCATTCATGAAGTTAAATTGGCTATCTGTATATTTATCATATTTTGATTGATTGTATGCAACAAGAAAAGAATCGACGGCTCACTGGTCATAGTAGGCTACAGGCATAAATAAACTGGCAATGGAACTACTGACATTTTTAACTCTAGTTTTGTGTCACGCACTGTGCCAGTTCCATTCGACTGTAATTCCTCTCTACACCAGTTCCTGGGTCCGTTGCCAAATCAAAGTCGTTCTATTTATTTAGGCCACTAAAAAATTTCTGAGTTATTCCAAACATTGTTGTGGTACGAATAAAACTAGAAAGAGTAAAACACGCCATGCCGTCACTTCATTCTCCAGGCAAACACAAGTAGAATAGAAGACGAAATGAACTACAAATCAGCATTTCGCAGCATCAACAACCAATCCCCTCTACTCCACCCAGTTCCCACAGTCCCAGAGCCACAAGCACAGCCACAGAAATCACCTGATCCCCACCAACCAATCAGCACTACAGTAAGTGAGAACGGAAGCGGAGCTTACGGTCTCGGGTGATCTGGCGGAAGCTCCTGTGGTCGGCGCCGCCGAACGAGGAGGACGAGGAACTGTCCGAGTCCATCGACATGGCCGCCTACCCACCGCCGGCGAGGCCTCCCTGTAGGGTTAGGGTTCGCGGCCGCCTCCGGGCACTGCCGCTGCCGCCGACTCGGAATGCGCGTTCGAGGGCACGGTCGGAGCAAGGGAGTTTGCGCGTGGCGAGAGAGGGAAGGACAACGCGGAGGGAGGAAAGTTTACGGGGTTGCCGCCGCCGCGAGGTTGGACGGTGACGGGGAACAAGGAAACGGCTCCTTCCTTTTCTTCCTCAGCGGGGGAGGCTTGGTGCGCGGGGTTTTGGGTGATTCTATGGCAGGTGGGGCTCTTAAGCGCAGTTAGGTATCTGGGCCCATGCGTCACTAGGTGCAGGTGGTTGTAGTATTGGTAAGGACGGGATGGGTGCAGGAGAAGGTTCCAGCCTTCCAGAAGTGGGCGTAGTCGCGGGGGAAGAAGGGAGGAAAGGAGGAGGGGCTCCTTCGCGTAGAAGAGAGATGGCGAGGCACCGTGGAGCGTGGATTTTCCATCTGAGCTATAGTACTTTTCTTTCCTACTATAATATACTCCCTTTTTTTCTTTGATCATCAAGCTGCTCTATTTATTCATGACGGTTCGGTCCGGTCGTGAACCAACAAGTTTCTTACAAAGACAAGGAGGGGATCAAGCCAGACAAATGACCGTACAGCAAGCAAGTTCATGAGCAGATGTATTACTTACAACCTCCATTTACAAATATTTGACAAATTTGATACAAGTACCCTATGATGTTTATCATCCTAAAAAGTATGATAATGCTTAAACATTAATACCCAGAATCTTAGACAACATAACGGTTATATTTGTCAAAAAAAAGAGAGCTTAAGCAAATTTGGTATCTATTGTTCACTCTTGCAGCACATCTGGCGACTATATGCTAAAGAATGGATAGTATGAATGCTTTTGCTACATTTTATGAAGCATCTATAATCAACCGTCCTTAGTATCAAATCCGTACAACGTCCATTAGCATGTGCATCATTGTTACCAGAAGATGCTCGAACTAAAATAATCCGCTTTTTCATCCTCGCTAAAGATATGAACAAAAACTATTAAAACAACACAATGGTTCCCAAAACATATTATGTCAAGGAAAATTAACTTTTCGATCCAAACTCTACCGCATTATGTTTTCGACACCAAAGTTTACGGTGGAAATTTCTTAAACTTTCTTATTAGCATGAAATATATTTGCTCCTAATGTAATTTTCAAATGTCATTGACCTATGAGCAATTTGTAGTTAAGTAGTCGTAAACCCATTTGTCGGATACCTATTTTTATGTATCATTCGGTAGATGGCTAATCGAGAGGCCACATCATCCTCCATAAAACAGCCCAAAGTCCGTTCCCGCGAAGGGTAGCAACATCTAGCCCGACCCATTAGTGGGGTCAGGGGCGGCCTCCGACCCCCTGAAGGGAGGTTCCGCCTCGCACGTCCCCCCCCCCTCCCCCCCCTTGGTTGGGACCCTTGAACAGTGATGCGTGAGCTTTCACTCATCCGAGCCCGCAACATGCCTCCACGCCTCGTCCGACCCCCGCGGCCCAAAGAAACTGCGGCCTTGCCTCGCCCGACCCATCGGGACGCGGACGCGATTCGCACGAGGGATCCTGGATGCGCTTGGAGGCGTTCCTGAGGCCCACACTCATCCAACCGGCGGGAGGTGG
The DNA here is from genome assembly GCA_000970635.1 of Eragrostis tef. NCBI lineage: Eukaryota > Viridiplantae > Streptophyta > Magnoliopsida > Poales > Poaceae > Eragrostis > Eragrostis tef. The sequence goes on from LAPY01003609.1 coordinate 53,851, forward strand.
TTGCTCTCATCTGGGGCCAATTGGGCCAGCCCATGCCTATGACATGACCGTTCGCGCTGTGTACTCCACTTGGGTGGTTACGGCCAAACGGAATGGTGCACATCTCCAACAATTGCCTCCTGCACAGACAATGGATGGAACAAGAGTGCAACAGCAACCAGACATGCTACAAGGACGATTGGACAAGACACTCCCTTGTGTCATCGCCCTCAGGAAGACCGGGACACACGTCATCGCAATTGTACACACACGTTTTCTTGTTCTTCTTTCCTCCATGTGAGCCGCTTCTTCTCCTTGGAAGATAAAAGGAAAGACGGGCAGCAGAGCAGGGGGATCGCACCCCAATCATTTTCACTCTCTCTCTCTCTCTCTCTCTCTATCTCTCTCACACACACACACAAACACACACACAGAGGGACACACACGCTCAAGAACTCACAGACTTGAGAGCTCCTCCCCTCTCTCGCCGGCTTGTAACCCCCTACTACAAGCTGATCAAATAAAACCACCACGAGCTGGACGTAGGACGTTCGTGCCCGAACCAATATAAATCATTGTGTCAATTCACTAATCAGCTGGAGTTGAAAATGTAATTATAAATTTACTAGTCGCCCGGTTTCTTAACGCCGACACCATTTAACCATTATATTTCAGGACATACTAAACAAAGTGGAGATTCAACCAACAAAAGATGGAGATCCAACTTCCTGTGATCAATACTCCCACAACCCTTGCTGCATAATATTTTCTATTAAAAAAATTAGGAGCATCCATATTCTTCTTTATCAAAAGAAAAAAATCTATATCCTAATTAAATTGAGCTTGCTCATTCATGATTAGCTAAACTAACATAAGCACGACCTACAATCAACTAAAATGTCCATCTCTATCCTTTATTTGTCTTCTCTCCCATAGGCATGTGTACTTCTGGCACATGGAAAGGTCGGTCGACGCACCAAAATTGTTTTGCCTCCATACCCCAACATCGGGTTGATACTGTTTGTGATCTCAAATAAAGTGGTTGACGTTGTGTGTAACGTTCAGTTCCTCATGTGCTCGATATTATTGGTTGCATGCGCCCGATATGTCTCTAAATCCGACTGCAAACCTTTGTACCAGTGATCTGCTAAACCAATCAAAGAGAGTTCCGTCAATTCTGGATGTGCTTTTTATACGCGTGTTCGTTATATCAATATATATTTCTAAGAAGTAGATTTGGAATATTTATGTACACATAGTTTCTAACTTTTTATTCACAAATAAAACCAAAAGCTCTTACTAATGTGAGATGACAAACAAAAAACCAAAGTCCTTACTAATATGAGATGACACATAAGAATTTTGTAAAAAAAAATCTATGTTTTGTAAAAAAAGGGCATTTGCAAAATAACCATCCTTTCAGACTCCAATTGTGTTTTCACCATTGGTTTTTAGATTTTACGATTTCACCATTAGTTTTTAAAAAGCGATGGTGATCTTGCAAAATAGTTTTGCGAATTTACCATCAATTTTTAGAAAATCAATGGTGGTGTTGCAAAATCTGAAAGCAATCAATGGTGATCTTGCAAAATCCAAAAATCAATGGTGAAAACGCAATTAGAATCTAGAATCATGGTTAATACGCTATTGTCCCAAAAAAAACTCTGAAGCTATCTACATCAAGACATTTCGGGAATATATATTCTCAATGGCTTGATCGATTTTGTTATTCCTTGTTCACATGCCATTTTGAACCCATCCAAGTTAACGTAGTCCTAATTCAACAAAGCTCCAAATCACGAAAATCATGGATTTATTGAATCTGCTTATAGCTCTAGATACATTAACGGGAGTCGTGAATCAATTAGGATCTTTGAGTGAGGGTGTTTTTGGTCGAGAGAACACCGTTAAAGGGTGTGTCGGTGTTATGAAACCGGCCGACAAGTGAATTTGTATT
>LAPY01003611.1:14651-28947 GCA_000970635.1 Eragrostis tef
CAGCTGCTGGAGTGGGTGGCCAAGGACACGGAGCCACGGCGTACACTGGTCGCCGTGTGCGGGATGGGCGGCGTCGGCAAGACCACCCTTATCACGCGCGTTTACAAGGAGGTGGTAAATAGCCATTTCGAGTGTGCCGCTTGGGTGGCTGTATCACAGGGCTTCACAGTGGACGACCTCCTCAGGAAGATCCTCAAGGAGCTTCGCCGCGAGTCTCGTGCATATGGTGAGAGCGTCACTGACAAGGACTACCGGTGGCTGATGTGTGCTGTGCAGGGCCATCTTTATAAGAGAAGGTACTTAATCGTGCTCGACGACGTCTGGGATGCCCATCTGTGGGGCAAACTCCTCCACCTTGCATTCCCCGATGATGCAACCGGGAGCCGGGTAGTCATCACCACGCGCAGCAGGGTAGTGGCGAAAGCAGCAATGCTTGAGAGGACTATGATGCTGGAGCCCCTGCAGTGGCCTGAGGCATGGACTCTGTTTTGCAACATCACATTTAGGAAGGTGCATGGCCGAACGTGCCCCAGCCACCTGGAGGAGCTTGCTACCGATATGCTGAAGAAATGCCACGGCTTGCCGCTGGCGATCCAATCAGTCGGCAATCTTCTCGCGCTGAAGGAGAGAACAGAATTCGTCTGGAGGAAAGCTCGTGACAGCCTTGTGTGGGATAAGAACAGCAGCGATCTTGGGATAGGGGAGGCTGCAAGTATATTGAACCTGAACATCGATGACCTATCGCACCACCTCAAGAAATGCTTCCTGAGCTGCAGCGTGTACCCCGAGGACATGTGGATCAAACGGAAGATGTTGATCAGGAAGTGGGTTGCCCAGGGCTTCGTGGAGGACAGTCCGGGCCACTGTACAACAGAGGATGTTGCAGATGAGTACATAGAACAGCTAGTTCAACGCAACCTGATGCATCCAGTTTCCAGGAACGAGTTTGGTCGTGCACAACGTTGCCTCATTCACGACCTTATGAGGGAGTTGATTATCCATAGGTCCAGGGAAGAGGAGGGGTTCTGTCAGTTTGCAAAGTGTAAGGCAACAATAGATTGTAATGTTAGAATCCGTCATCTTGCAGTTGACAGATGTCAAGAGTTGGATTGCCAGCATGTTCCAGGAATGCCCGCACTTCGTTCCTTCAACGCATTTGGATCAGAATTGCATGCTTCCCTCCTGTCTCACTTCAGGCTCTTAACCGTGCTAAACCTTTGGTTCATCGAGATGAAGGATAGTATCATTGGCCTTCGTTGATGGGACAAACCAGTGTATGTGTTACAGTTACCCGACTCAGTGACCAATCTTCACAATCTAAGGTATCTCGGTGTCCGTTCCACTCTAATTGAAGAGCTGCCAAAGGAACTGGGAAAATTACAGAAGCTGCAAATATTGGATGCCAAATTGTCTATGGTCCAAAGGTTACCTGGCAGCATTGCAAAACTTAAGAACTTAAGACATCTGATAGTTTTAACATGTGAGACAACTGATTTCTTAAAGCCATATCCTGGCACGGCAGTAGCAGTAACTGAAGGGCTAGAAAACCTGACCAGCCTCCGGACACTCAAATATGTTCAAGCACACAAAAAGATAGTGGCATCTTTAGCAAAGCTGATACATATGAGAAGTCTGGAGCTGTGTGACGTGAATATGAGCCTTACCTTCGATTTGTTGTCGTCAATCTCCAGAATTAGCTGCCTTATGCACTTGGGGTTGGGAATTGAACCTGGAGCTGACTCGGTACTAGATCTGGAATCAATCTCTCCACCACCACTGAAGCTTCAAAAACTCTCTCTGACTGGAAAGTTAGCAAGAGGGAAGGTTCCGTCATGGTTCTGCTCCCTCACTAGCCTTGTGCAACTGCGGTTGTGTGGTTCAAATATTGCACAAGATTCACTCGTGCTCCTCGCTGCGCTTCCTAGGTTGGTAAATCTTAGCATCATCACTGCATACGATGAGAAGAACATGATCTTTGCCCAGGGTAGTTTTTCGAAACTTCAGAAACTCACTCTGGAAGACCTGCCTAACCTTAACCACATGGAGTTTAAAGAAGGATGCCTTGTAAATCTACGTGATTTGGTGCTTGGCTTGTGCAGTGAGCTAACCCAATCACCTCAAGGCATGGAAAATCTCGTGCATATGCAGAACTTGGAATTGTATGGAATGCCAAAAGACTTTGTAGATAAGTTGAAGGAACAGAATGGTGGTGATGCTGATTATCACAATCCTGCCACTTCAGATTTTTATCAGGCACCTAGGTTCTTGAGACTTGGGAGATTTGTTAGGAAAAAATAGATGAATATAATTCCTAGTCTAGCTTTCCAGAATGAGCAGGAACCTAGGTTCTTGAGACTTGTGAGATTTTTATCAGCTGGATCTGAATTTTAAAAGTTGGTTCATATAGTTTCTTATTGGTTCTTTGGATTAAAATGATAATGAACAGTAATTTAACAAGAGGCTAGTATTCCTGAAATTGAGTTTTTCATCAAGTTCTACGATGCCTGAATGGTAATAACAGACATTTTAGAAGTAGCAGGTAACTTCAACTTCTCCTCTTGCGTTACAGGTGCAGAATGTATTGATCATGAAAATGTGGCTACGGGTTACTCGAATTCATGAGTAACTCTAGCAGTCAGAACACAATCTTTTTTTTCGAAATGTGTCAGAACACAATCTAATTGGTCACCATTGGGCAATTTCAGTATTTGATGGAGTTTCACTTTCATAACCTTTCGCATATATAGTAGGACAGTGTCTACCCTAATCGAATGGACAGGGGAGATATAGTAATGAAGAGCAAACTTACAAAGTTCGTTTGACAAAAGAAAGTGCTGATTAGAAGATTGATAATTCCATCGCAGTCGTAAAGAGAAAACAAGAAAGCAGGGTTAGCCGGATAATTTTCTTTTGAACAAAACAGTTCATGCATCTGGTTCTCGAGAATGACGGCAAGATGAATGCAGAGGAGGAAGACAAAACTGTTGAATAAAGGAGATCAGAGTGGATTCCTTTTGCCCGTAAAATTAATAGAAAAAAGCTTTCGTGTGTTATGCCTTTGCTTCAATCCTACAAACCAAAGATGTCAACAGTGACAAATCCTGTAGTATTCTTATTTATAAGGTTTTTCCTTCAATCCAAATGGGTCCTAGCTTCCGCAATTTTCAACACTGACCAAACAGACAAGGGTGGTTGAAGCGCATGAGGTTTTTCTGTTTTATATCATCAGTTGGTGGCAACAAAATGTAAAAATCGATCTGGGCGAGGGACCACGCTGCGTGTTATTTTCCAATCAGGGATAGTTTGTTTAAAGGAAAAGTCTAACCAGCTACTGGTAGCTAGCTCGGTCGAGCCAGCGACCACGACCCACAGTAGTGGCCGGAGGCGGGGAACCACACTTCTCCCAACTCAGCAACTGTGACCCAAGGCCACCAACTCAGGCGTGAACAAGAACCACACTTCGTCCCCGACCACAACCGAACCACGTCGACATGGCAGGCCATAGTGATACTGATATTGCTCATTTGCTCTCCGCGCTAAACTAAGCTTTGCACTATCCCGCAGCGCCGCCCACGGCCTGTCTTCCCTCTTCGGCGTCCGTTTCGACAGCTGCTGCATCCTCCGCGCCGCACACTCCATCCTCGCGTGATGCTGGAACGGATATCCCACGTCGGGGAAAGCGTACGCGATCGCCCGATCTCAGCAGCTTCGTACGCGCGGGACCGTATGCTATACGGAGTATGCGCTACCTGCATCGATGGATGATGCAGGATCACCAGCTGCCCGCTACTTGCTCACTGAGCCATTGGGAACACACCAGATGTAGACGCAAAGTCTATTTGTTCAACATTTTTCACGTATCATTCTAGATGTTTGGTGTTTTTTTTCTTTTTGAGGTCTATATGTTCAAAGTTTTGAGACAGCACCAGGGGGAGGGGGGGATCTATTGTGCGGTCACCGCAAAAAGATCTGTTTATGGTCGTTGCTATTTCTGGAATTCGGACCAGCTGTCGAAAAGAGAGCGCAGCAGGAGCACGTGCGGATGGAGTTAGTTGGAGTAGGGACCGCGCTGACATCATTAGTGTTTCCAACTTAAAATATTCGTAAAGCGTAAACTGGGCATCGAAATGAAAAACCGATTTCACCATCGTGTTTCTCGTGACAAGATCTTCAAAACTAGACCCCACTTAAGTATATTTGGACAAACAAAATTCGACACTAGAAAAGTTGCTGCAACTTTTTGTTTTGGTCGGCTAACTTTTTGATTTGTTCCTCCAACTTTACGTTTGGTCGTCCAACTTTTTCAATTTATGCTCCAACATTTCTATTTGGTTGTCCAATTTTTTTATTTGTTATTCAAATTTTTTATTTTTTGCCCAACTTTCCTCCTTCGTTGCTGCAACATTTTCGTTTGTTGTTCAACTTTTTCATTTGTTGCTCCAATGTTTTAATTTATCATTTTACTATTTTTTAAAAAGTTTCAAAACATAGTGAGTGGGGTCTAGTTTCAAAGGTTTCGTCGCAACAAACGCAACAGTGGAATCAGATTGTAATTCGGAAATTCGGTTTGGAAGTTATGCATTTTTTAAAACGGTAAAACCCGTTTAAGACAGCTTGGGCCCACGGCTGGCGCGCGGCAGCTGTGCGAGGGTCATTTGCTCTCCGCGCTAAACTAAGCTTTGCACTATCCCGCAGCGCCGCCCACGGCCTGTCTTCCCTCTTCGGCGTCCGTTTCGACAGCTGCTGCATCCTCCGCGCCGCACACTCCATCCTCGCGTGATGCTGGAACGGATATCCCACGTCGGGGAAAGCGTACGCGATCGCCCGATCTCAGCAGCTTCGTACGCGCGGGACCGTATGCTATACGGAGTATGCGCTACCTGCATCGATGGATGATGCAGGATCACCAGCTGCCCGCTACTTGCTCACTGAGCCATTGGGAACACACCAGATGTAGACGCAAAGTCTATTTGTTCAACATTTTTCACGTATCATTCTAGATGTTTGGTGTTTTTTTTCTTTTTGAGGTCTATATGTTCAAAGTTTTGAGACAGCACCAGGGGGAGGGGGGGATCTATTGTGCGGTCACCGCAAAAAGATCTGTTTATGGTCGTTGCTATTTCTGGAATTCGGACCAGCTGTCGAAAAGAGAGCGCAGCAGGAGCACGTGCGGATGGAGTTAGTTGGAGTAGGGACCGCGCTGACATCATTAGTGTTTCCAACTTAAAATATTCGTAAAGCGTAAACTGGGCATCGAAATGAAAAACCGATTTCACCATCGTGTTTCTCGTGACAAGATCTTCAAAACTAGACCCCACTTAAGTATATTTGGACAAACAAAATTCGACACTAGAAAAGTTGCTGCAACTTTTTGTTTTGGTCGGCTAACTTTTTGATTTGTTCCTCCAACTTTACGTTTGGTCGTCCAACTTTTTCAATTTATGCTCCAACATTTCTATTTGGTTGTCCAATTTTTTTATTTGTTATTCAAATTTTTTATTTTTTGCCCAACTTTCCTCCTTCGTTGCTGCAACATTTTCGTTTGTTGTTCAACTTTTTCATTTGTTGCTCCAATGTTTTAATTTATCATTTTACTATTTTTTAAAAAGTTTCAAAACATAGTGAGTGGGGTCTAGTTTCAAAGGTTTCGTCGCAACAAACGCAACAGTGGAATCAGATTGTAATTCGGAAATTCGGTTTGGAAGTTATGCATTTTTTAAAACGGTAAAACCCGTTTAAGACAGCTTGGGCCCACGGCTGGCGCGCGGCAGCTGTGCGAGCGCAGAGCGGTTAACTGTAAGCTGGTCTAAGAGCGTTTTATTCGACCGCAAAAGCCACTACCTGCGGTTGACCGCACGAGAGAGAATCCCCCAGCGTTAATTAACCATTGGTAGAGTTGTTATGATCAAGACACGCACTATAGTATCTTATACTATCTTTTACCCAGTTTACCTGACACCATGCTTCGCATTCATATGAACACTCCCAATGGTATCATCAAGTCGAACGGAGAGGGATCTGAAAAATCTATGAAACCATGATTTGTAATATTAACTAGAAAGGACGTGACTGGTGATAGAGTTAGAATTCCACAGTGTTTGGAGTCATCAACATGACACCGAAGCATAGTTCATAATGCCATGTGTTGAAGGACAAATTCTTTGCTTTCAAAATTGGGAAGCTCAAGCGAGCTAGAAATCACAATTTCATCTAATACACCTAGTTTCTCCACATTATTTATGTGTACCACCTGAGAAAACCCATAACCCATGTTTAACACCCATGGATATAATCATAAACATGACAACATATGTGGTCTTTGATATTACATTTGTTATTTGGGATTTTATTTTCATTTGTCTTCATTTTTACAGTAGTTTGCTAGGTAACAAATTTTGGTCTTGGTGGTCTCGGAATCTACACATATTCTTCTCACAAACTCGGAGAAAAATTTCAAGTTAATGTGAGAACCAGGAAAAAATCTTAGTGTCTATCAACCACAACATTGTTTAATTAACTATTAGAATTAAGTATGGATGGTTTTGATTTTATATGAATCCTTTGCGAAACAAAATGACCACGTGGGACTTGTGGGGAAAGGAAAAAAAAAGTCAGTTTACGAGAGAGTTCAACAAGGAAACATTTGATATGCTTTTTTTCTAGTGGTAGGGTACATGTTATCATGGCTCAAGGTAGTATCATTGTTCACTGTTTACCAATAAGATCTTGAATAATTTAATTTTATAATTTTATTTCATTCATAATCTCAATTTTTATATGAGCACCAACAAAAAATGTTATTAGTATTGAGTAATATATTATAAACTAGCTCATGGGACAAACATTTAATGGTTACTGATTATATTTATTCAAAATGCGTTGAAATGTTGAAAGCAAAAGTTTAATCAGTTTGTTGTGAATAAGGGTACCCAGTTTGACGCAAGTTTATCACTTCAAAACATGCAATTGTAAGAAATATATACAAAATTTATTCTTCCAAAAATTTATTATTGTGATGGAGAGGCCGTATCGGAAAACTCTTCTTCACATCATATATCGCTTACAAATAAGACTGCTAACTTGTGGAAGTCATTTGTCGATTGGCATGGTAGAAAATTTGAAAATTTGTTAGCTGGCCTATAAGCATGTAGATATGTTCAAGACTACTTAATCTACGAGGGGCCAGGTTTATCACAATAAAAATTTAGCAAGATCTATCTCTAACTCAATTCAAAAGAGTTACGAAGGTTTGTAATATTAAAGGAACGTTAGGGTATCTGGCGTTAATGCATGCCTTTGTCGGTCCCGAGAATGAGGCGTCATTGCATGATTCCGATGGCCTCTGCATCACAGGTGCAACTGCAGTTGTTAAACTTGCGGATGTTATATTACAATTTCGCACAAGATTTATCAATCGATGGAATCAGCAGAGATATAGGTCCCTTGAAACAATTTGGTAGAAGGGAGGAGTGGAACCTGGCAATTGATCACAATTTAACAAATATATAAACAGGCCAGGTCAGCAGATGTAATTTTCCTTTGAAACTAGGTAATTCGTGCACGGGTACAAATATGATGTCAAGAAACTTTGCTATTGAGAACAACTAAGTCAAGCTGGTTTGATTTTTCTGAAAACATATAGTCCGAAAACACTACTGATCGATGAAGTGCTTTGCAATTTGCTATTGGCACTGATCTATCAAGTTGACTGCAGCATCCTGGTTGTAAGGATCACGGGATACCGAAAAAGGGGGTTGAATCGGTAGTACTTAAAACTTCTTCCGGCAAGGTGACTTTCTAACTTAACTAGGTGAGTAACAAGCAAAACTACTAGATAAAAAGACACCTAGCAAGTAAGTCTACCAAGTATGAAAGACAACCTAACAAGCAATAATACTTGCAAGATATGAAAGATAAGTGCAGAAACATAAATTCAAGTAAGTAAAGGAGATGAGATAGAGGGTGCTCATGATTTTTATCGTGGTCTCGGAAGGATGGCGCCTTCCCCTACTTCACGTTGTGTCACTCACGCCGGAGTCTCGACCTCTCCCTCCGCTCGATGGCGATCCCTTCTAGAGCCCTACTTCACCCTCCAAGTGAAGTCACGGGCACGTCCCGCCGGCAATTCCGGGTGCTTACGTGATACGGTCCAAAAGGCGCTCTCATCTTGAAGCTTCTTTCGACCGGGAAGCTCGAAAACCGGGCACAAACTTCCACAATCCTCTTGGCAAGCTCACTATCAACACCTAACCGGTCTAGGCCTTGTAATAGACCAAGAGTAACAATTCAAACTGAATCCCTCAAGCTCACACTAGCCTAGAGACCTATGGATGCAAACTTGTTACTCTCACAAAGCACTAGGATCACTCTAAATCCCTCTCAAGTGCTCTTCTTCCTTGCTCTTGGCTTTCCTCTAATATCCTTACTTGTTCCAAAGCCAAGAGACCCTCAAAGGGGTAGGCAAACAGCTATTTATAGTTTCTAATCACGAAACTAGTGATTTGCCTAAAAAGTAGTCTATCGAAACAGTCACCGTATCATACGGTGACCTACTCTCCTTCAGCCTCAACTGATGCTTTCACTGTTCCATACTGTTCCTCTAGTCACCGTATGATACGGTGACTCTTCTTCTTCCAAACTTCGCCAACTGCCAAGTCTCTGGAAATATTACGGTGCTCACTGTATCATACGGTGACTCTGCACCCATACCATACGGTGACTCAACCAGAAACTCTTTTTTTCCTGGATTTTCTCTGCCAGTAGTCACCGTATCCGCCATATTATACGGTGATTATTCCTCTTCAACACTGCAACAAAATCCAATCCTCTAGAAATATTACGGCGACCATTGTATCATACGGTGACTCTGCACCCTCAACCATACGGTGACTCAATCGAAAATCCACTGCTCGTAGTCTTCTTCTTTAACAGTCACCGTATCATACGGTGACTGTCACCGTATCATACGGTGATTCTCGTTGATCCCCTTCTTCAACTTGCTTCAAACTTGGCTCCTCATCTTCTCGTTGATCATAGCCCTCTGTGAGACCCACTTGTGTATCCAAGGACCTCTACGACTAGTGTGCTCTAAGAAAAACAATTCGGATCCTCTTAATAGTCTGGTTTTTTCTATGGACTCAAGCTATCATCTAATCAAGCAGGACTTGCTTGACTCTAGATCATCCTTAGCCTTGATCTATCTTGTTTCACTGCGACTCCATCAAGCTCAATGTCTCGAAATGTCGAGGCAACCAATCATCGAGATAAGTAATAGAGAGATGTTGGCGTAAACCTCCATCATATGTGACCATAGGCAACAATCTACATGAAAATGTTAGCCAAACATAATATGATCATCTAATCACCAAAACATTCATACCATGAGGTTTTCATGCTCTAATGGTCATGAAGCTCACACTGGTGGATATGCGCGAGAGGTCGGACGGCCTGACGGGCTTGAGCATAAAGTCCTCCGCGCCTCCTTCCAAGCATATGAAATAGAGCGCATAGCAATTCAGATTGTTATGATTTTTTTAGTTGTAAAATTATCTTTGATTGACGTTTCCCGAATTAATAACCAGCGACTTGGTTGTTGGTTTGCTGCAAAAGCAGACGTACCTGTTGATCCTCGTGGGCACGTTCTCGGATGACATGATAGTAATTGGGATCTGTTTGAGCTCCGAGGACTCCATGTCTGGCCCGTCCGCGCTTGCGTGTAAGTTCCAGGATGGAAGGTGGCAGCTGCTGCCTCGCCTCCGAGCCGCACACTCCATCCTCGCGTGATGCTGAAACGGATATCCCCACGCCGGGAAAGCGTACGCAATCGCTCGATTTCAGTAGCTTCGTACGCGACCGTACGCTATATGCGCTACCTACATCGATGGATGATGCAAGATCACCCGCCCGCTGCTTGCTCACTGTGCCAATGGGAACACACCAAGGGTCGACGCAAAGTCTGTTTGTTCAGGATTTTCACGTGTCATTGTCTAGATGTTTGTTGTTTTTCCTTTTTGGAGTCTACTAGATCTTCAAAGTTTTGAAACAGCACCCGGCCGGCCGCTAATCAACCAATGGTACAGTCGTTAAGATCACCGCACGTGCTATAGTATCTTAGATTATTTAACCCAGCTGAGATCTGACCCCATGTTCAACATTCATATGAACACTCCTAATGTTACGATCAGATCAAACTGAGGTAGGTGGACGTTACCAGTGAGTGATATTCGATAGGTGGACGTTACCAGTGATCCATAGAGTCACCAACATTACATTGAAGCATAGTTCATAAGAGCAAATTGTTAAAGTGCAAATTCTTTGAGTTCAAATTGGTGTAGGTCATGCGAGCCAGAAATCACAAGTTTTTATCCAATATACCTGGTTTCTTCACATTATTTATGTGTATAGTAAGAACCTTCAAATCACTAATATGTGCCATCGGAGAAAACCCATAACCCATGTTTGAGGCCCATGGATATAATCCTAAACATGACAACATATATGATATTTGATATTACATATGTTACTTGCGACATAATACTAAGCATGATATGCGCACACGCGTACGGATTACGCGAGAGCAACATTTGTGGCCCGATCTTCTCGAAGGATCTAACAAGAACTTGATAACTATTGGTCCGTGACCTGACGAAGAGGCAGTGCACCGTGAGATTTCACACGCGACGAACTACCGAGACAATCGCCCTTCCACGTACCAACGAAGCTAGCCCACACAATCACGCCGTATAGACGTTAAGGCATGAACTAGGTGAACCGTAGTTCGGCGTTCTACAACTCCCTTAGGAATCGAAAGAACAAGTGTTGCAAGCCTCTCAAGACTCACGGAAGATGAACAACACACTCATGTGTATTTTGGATAATAGAAGTCAAAAAGTCCCCCGTAGCTTAGTTACACATTCCCCTATATGGCTGTAGCTAGACCTTTCAGTTTACATAACCCTTCAGTTTACATAATAAAATAATATATCAACTAAGTGCTTGGAAAAGTGAAGCATTCCTTGCATGCGCAACCAAGGGAGTTTCCTAGATGGCTGGTCTTCCAATAACTTGCGTGCAGAATTTTTTTGACTTGCTAAATGTTTTGTCTCCTAATTAAATAATGGTTGCTCTTCCAATCAATTGTCTTGTTAATGATGCATCAAGTTCTGCTTCTTTTGCACGTGAGGAACACTACTAGAGGCACACCTGAAAGTGACGTGCAAACAAAATGTAATATATATTTATTTGTAACAAAAGATGAGTAAACAAGGGATAGCTTTCACCTATTCATCTTTTTCTCAACTTTATTTAACTCTGAACCAGTCTTTCAATTATTTGGTTCACGCATCTTGTAGTAGCAGGCTTGGTGGAGAGAAATTATCATCATCCCATTTGCTCTCATATAAGCCATTGTTCCTTAAAACATTAAAACAAGAACTCGGCAGTACGGAGCTATTGCAAGTAATATTATTTAACAAAGCAAGGTTAGTGTTCACCTGATTATGCATTTCCTTCTCCAATTGTTTAGCTCTCCTCCTTGTTATTGGTCCAACATTATTAGTAGATATGTCCTCATCAAAGCATCTCAATGTTCCTCCTTGTTTCCTCATGTAACTTTTTAACAAACTCTGCTCGTTTTGTAGCATCCAAATTAACTTGCTACTTCAATGGTAAAGGCAACAGATCCATGGGAGTATGCGGTTTAAAGCCATAAACAATCTCAAATGGAGAGAAATTTGTGGTTGAGTGTACCACCCTGTTGTAGGCAAACTCCACGTGTGGTAGACAATCTTCCAACATCTTCAAATTCTTTTTTAGCACGGCTCTCAACATTGCAGACAATGTACGATTGACAACTTCAGTTTGTCCGTCGGTTTGCGGGTGGCATATGGTTGAAAATAATAACTTGGTTCCAAGTTTTCCCGATAGTGTCTTCCAAAAATAGCTTAGAAATTTGGCATCACGGTCTGAAACAATTGTCTTTGGCACTCCATGTAAACGAACTATCTCCCTGAAAAAGAAATCAGCAACATGTGAAGCATCATCGCTCTTATAGCATGGAATAAAACGCGCCATTTTTGAGAAGCGGTCAACGACAACAAATGTTGAGTCCCTCCCCCTTTGTGTCCTAGGCAACCCCAAAATAAAATCCATAGATATGTCTTCCCAAGGTACATTTGGAATAGGTAATTGTCGGCGTTGGAAAATCTGGCCGACGAGTAAATTTAGATTGCATGCTTTGGAGGGTGTGATTCAGTCGTGGAAATGGGAAAGATGAACACAAGGATTATCCTGGTTCGGGCTATCGAGGCCCTACGTCCAGCACTGGGTTCAATTCGTGTTGCTCGTAGTAGGGGTTACAAGCTTCTTCAAAAGAGGGAGAGGCTCCCAAGTCTATAAGTGTAGAGTGAGTGTGTTCGTCCTCGCCTGAGCTGCGAGAACGAGAGGGATGGAAGTGTGAGCCTTGCTCTGTCTTGGGTTTGACTGGGCTCTGATCGGTCTCTCTTTGCTTGGTGGGCCAGCCTTCCCTTTTATATTCTCCAAGGGAAGACTGGCCGGTTACAATCTTGGGGAAAAAGTAAAATCTAGGAGAGGGGAGAAGAAGAAATCTGAAGAGGAAGAGGTTGGCGGCTCGCTGTCACTCCGTCGCGATGCACGAGCCCGGGGCCCCCATCTCCTTCGCCTTCTCCTTAGATGCTTTTGAACTGAGCCGTCCTTAGATGCTTTTGAACTGGGCAGTCGGGCTCGGAACCACGGTCCTTGAGTCGTCATCTCGAACCAATAACGTGTGCATTGAGGGGTCGGAACCTGAGTCTTTGGCACGGAGAGTTTGACGCAACCCTTGCAAAATTGCGTTGTTTCCGCACGGGTGTCTTTCCATCGTTCCTCCGACCCGAGTGGTGTTGTTACCGCACCCGCCGAGTGTAGCCCCTGAGGGGGGCTCGAACCCAACGACTGCTCCTTGCATGGGTAAAAAGTCATGCGAAAACGTGACGCCTCTATTGGAAGAGTACGAAAACAAAACGGAAATGAAGGAGTTTTAAGGATAGAAACGACGTAGTTGTTCGATGTTCCACGCATTCTTGATCTGCTGCCCCTCCAAGTCCATCAGCTTGTAGGTTCCGGGTCGGAGTACCTCGGAGACGATGAATGGTCCTTCCCATAGTGGCGAGAGCTTGTGGTTTGCACGAGTCAGAGGACGAGGTCGCCCACGTTGAACGCTCGCCCACGGACTCGACGCCCAAGTAGTTGTAGTAGTGGAGCTTTACAAAGTTTTTTTTCAGCTCTTGAAAGGCTTTTTCCTGCTCATCTCTCCATTGGAATGGAACATCTTTCTTTGTCAAGTTGTTCAGCGGAACAGTGATTGTGCTGAAATTTTTGACAAATCAACGATAGAACCCGGCAAGACCATGTAAACTCCTTACTTGACTTACATTTTCAGGTTTAGGACATTCTTTTATGTCCTTGATCTTCAATTCATCCACTTGAATTCCCTGTGCACTCACAACAAAACCAAGAAAAACAACACGGTCTGTGCAAAAGGTGCATTTAGGCGTCAAATTGTCATGGACGACCCTTAAGTAAGTGGCAGGCTTGCATTGGAACAATATCGCAATCAACCTCATCATAGTAATCACCAACAGAGAATAGAATTCAACCATTGCATATGGTATGGATGAGGGTGACGATGTGTTTGTAGACCAAGCTTCCCAACTAGCATTTCACTCACAACATTATTGCAGCTTCCCCCTGTTGGGCTTCTCCTTGAAGAAGACCCAGCACCGGGTTCAACACGAAGGAGTGCTTGCACGACACGAAGCCTACTCCATTATCATGACAGTCATGTCATACAACAGTAAACCGTCCCCCTCTCTAGTGCACGGGAGGGGCTGTTTATACCAAGATCAGGGATTACAATCTGATGTCTAAACTACCCCTGATCACGGAGAATAATGTACAGAATATTCGGTACAAAAATGTCCAGAGGGCATAGTCGTCTTTTGGCGTCGTCTTGTTGTGGGTTCACCGGAAACCCTGACCGCTGACGTGCCCTTCCTTATCGCTGCTCCGGGCTCAATTGTAGGCCTCCGGCGAAGGTGTTGAGCTCCGCCGCATATACCTGAAGCCCTTCTTCACCGATTGCCCGAAGACCTTCGGGCTTGCGATCCACTCTTCGCGCCTGGCGTCAAGTCCTGCGGGGGAAAAACATGTGGTAACACGAAGAGTCATCAGTTTACATGATGGAAACCTTCGGGTGATTTATGGATAGGTTTTCGGGTTCGAAGCCTGCTCCGTAGAT
>LAPY01003612.1:40279-55770 GCA_000970635.1 Eragrostis tef
CCGGCAGCGGGTCCGAGTTCTGCGTCCGGAGCGGGCGCCGGGGCATCGGGCTCGGGTGAGAAACCGGTGAAACGCATGATGAAGACGCCGTACCAGCTGGAGGTCCTCGAGAGTACTTACCGGGGTTCGTTCCATTCTGATGGATTCTAGTGTTTTTGTGTGTTCATGCAGTTTCTGTGGATTGTCGATTGAGTGTTTCCTGGGGTTTTGGTTTGATGCAGCGGAGCAGTACCCGTCGGAGGCACTGAGGATGGAACTGTCAGTGAAGATAGGGCTGTCGGACAGGCAGCTACAAATGTGGTTCTGCCACCGCAGGCTCAAGGACCGGAAGCCGCCGTCGAAGCGGCAACGGCGGGACGAAGAGGCTGCACTAGCACCTGTAATGGCACCACCGTCGCTGCTACCGCTACCAGCAGTTCCACTAGCAAGCAGCGACCTTATGATGGGCACTCCTGTGCCGTTTGAAGAGCCATTGCACCCCATTCACCTGCGCAGGGGTGCTGGGCGGTCCTCAGCCATGGCTAGAATATCCATGCCGGATATTGGGAGGAGATATTATGAGCCACCTCCAGTTTTGTTCCCACCACCTACGGCATCAGTGCATCTCACGCAGTCTGAGCTCCGTCAGATTCGTTCTGTGGAGTCGCAGCTTGGCGAGCCATTGAGGGAGGATGGTCCAGTTCTTGGCAATGCATTTGACCCGCTTCCACCTGGTGCCTTTGGTGCACCAATAGGTATGTATACTGATATCCGAAGTCCTACCCTGACTCCCTGAGGTTTAAGACTGCTGTCTGTATATGCTGACAACTCTCTCTTAGACCTGATATGCTTCTTTGTTCATTTCTAATGGTAAACTCTCATAGTTGTGCTTACTCAACCGTTTGGTATTCCTGTAAGGCTGTAACTAGATAAAGGCAGTATGCATGGAGAGGGGTGTGCACTTTGAATAATAGAGGTATCTGGTTCTGGTACTCTGAGGGAATTGAATGACTGATCAATGGGAAATCAAGACTAGAATTAAGGCTGGTAACTTAGCGGGTCTCTTTATTTTATTTGGAAAGAGACTAGGCATCCATCTGAATAATAAGTAAATATAGTGCTCTTTATAAAAAATTAGAAGTAAACTAATGTTAAGGCCCTATCTGGGCGAACCATTCTGGAGTCTTAATAGATAGAACTGGGAACCTAGGCATTTGTTACGGTAGTCCCAAATAACTATGAACCGTCCATTTAAGTAGATCTCGAGGCACACAATGAAGTCTTGCACCCTAGGGTGCAAGAGTTCATTTATTTATTATCATTATTACTTCTATTTTCGTTTTGGAAGGTGAGTTTTATTTTAGAAGGAATCCCACATGCAGACTAAAGGGACCCAATTTTGGCCTATTATTATTTTGGAAGAAAAGGTTATAGTAGTAATCGAATTAAATGATAATTTCTTTCTTGAACCCTCATAGTGTGGTTTAACTGAAAAAAAATTTACGTGACACGGTTTGCTGTGGTTCATGAGCACAACATGCATTAGTGGGTCCCATGTGCATGTGAAGTCAATGTGTGTATGTGGATGCATTTGAAACCCACTAACGTACAATGATTCGATTATATGCAACAAATTTAGTTGCATGCTGGATTTTGTTGGCCATGGCACGCAGATGTGCGTGTGCAGAGAGTACCGTGAGCTGGTGTTAGGAACTGCACGGATAGAGGAGGCCAGCAGACATGAGAGATTACAGGGATACAAACTCAGTTTCCTAATTAATCTGATTCATGTTATTACGGAAAAAGGAAGGTGAACAGTCATTAGTTGGAAAGGAATCACAACTTTCTCAGGAGGGTTGATAAAACAAGTAAATCAATTTTTTATTTACTTTTATTTCCACAAATACAAAGGCTAGGATTTATTTCTTTTCTTGCACCCTAAGGTGCAATGAATGAAGGCGGGGCTACCGTTAAAAAACCCTTAAATTAACATGCAGGCGAACAATCCCTTGTAATACACACAATCTACTCTTGGAATCATCTTAGTTAAATGAGTTGTGTCTACATCGATTCTGTTTTGTATTACCGGTCGTTGGAGGAATCATCTCAGTTGCCCATTAATGTGCTCCTTCAATCGCTGCTTCTTGTGCAGCACGTCATGTTGCCTGAAGTCCCAGTTTATGCAGCTTCTTTTCTATTACATATCCGGACATTACTTAGGTCTTGTCTGAATCCAAGGGACTAATCAGTCCATCGGGGATCCAAACAGGAGGGACTAATTTTTAGCTAGGCTAGGGACTAATAGTAATCCTATTAGTCC
Organism: Eragrostis tef; assembly: GCA_000970635.1. Lineage (NCBI taxonomy): Eukaryota > Viridiplantae > Streptophyta > Magnoliopsida > Poales > Poaceae > Eragrostis > Eragrostis tef. The sequence continues at coordinate 42,579 of LAPY01003612.1, forward strand.
GGGGAACCCGGCTAATGCGACTAACTCCTAGTTGACGAATTAGTCCATTCTCCAAACAAGCACCTGACTACAGTTAGCTGACTAATTGCAAGTCAATGCCTTTGGTTGGTTGACACAAGATTTCTGGGACATGAGACTCGATAACCATGTATTCAGTGAACTCAGCGCATCACAAGTTCAACTGGATTAGGTTTAGGTGGCCTTGATAACACATTGATGAAAATTTTCCAGATTATGTGCCAGATTTGACGTATCCTAACCTGACCCATCCAGATCTCATCCAATTTCCAAAGCGTATTTCACATGATAGCACCTAGAGCTTAGCGCTAGAACTGTAACATATGGGTGCTCACAGGATCACTTTTTAAGTCATTAAAAAATGTATAAGTTTTGTCATTTATCCTCCAGGATTTCAATAATTGCATTGTGTACTTGCAAATTTATTCATATTCTTCTAATTATTGACATTCCATTTTCCCTTGTACTTTGAGCAGTTCCAGAGCAACAGAAGCAACCTGTCCGATCTTATGATGCCAAGATATTTTCTAGGCACGACCCGAAGCTCTTAAAGGTATACCTGTAGTAGATTGTAAAAACATTTTGTCTCATTGAAATGCGTGGTGGGTTTGTGTACTTGCACAAGGCTTTTGATCTGGTGTGTGCTTATCTTTTTATGTGGCATTGCCTCAGTATTGAATGCATTGGTGCCGAGGTATCTGGTCTTTAGCTACATTACTGCCTTGTAGGATATAGCAGTATATGAGAATATGAATATCACTGTTGCTATGCTGATGTGTTAGCTCCAACCATCAGTTGAATGTTGTGCTGTGCATCATACCTCCTTGCCATCCAGGATAGGACATGGATATGAATCTGATCAATGGTAATAATGCCTAGGAGATTCAAAATTATAAATAATTTTGTGCCAATTTCTTGTGGACTCCAATTCAACACCATCCTTTACAGTGTCCAAGACTTGACCTAAGTCGTAAACATTTTAGGCGAGTGATATGACGACATGTGCCTATTAGGTGTGAGTTGGTCCCGACAAATATTGGCGTGGCACAATTATCATGTAGTGCTTGGTGGAACCATGTTTCTGTACCTTTACATGGATGTATGTTTGCTATAGCCTTAGTAGTGGAAAGAACTATCCGTACCAGTATATATGTTATTCAAATCTGGGGTGGTGTCATGTTTACCTTTCAATTTAAGGCCTGTTTTGCCACCTTAAGTCCTTCATTCCAACAATAATATTCTGTTTCTATCTTTTCCCCGTAGGCTTCAGCATTCTTACCTACCATGGAACCTCCATTTGTTCCAACTTCATTTGGCGGAAAGAGGAAATCAACAGTTGGTAATCCAACCATTGTTCAATCTCATGCTGGATCACGGGCAGTCCATGAGTACCAATTTCTTCCTGAGCAACCGGGTGATACATATGAGAGGGCAAGCCGATCCCACTACTATGACACTCCAGTGGAAGTTTCAAATTCGAGGATATCTCCACTCACCTCAGGATCACAGCTTCTCCATGGATCTGATGAGGCGGCACCTACTTTTGCTTATCAAGGTCAAACGTCTGGGTCTGGCATTTTGCCTCAATCTGACAGGTCTCGTATAACTTCGTATAATGTCATTAAAAAATGTATAAGTTTTGTCATTTATCCTCCAGGATTTCAATAATTGCATTGTGTACTTGCAAATTTATTCATATTCTTCTAATTATTGACATTCCATTTTCCCTTGTACTTTGAGCAGTTCCAGAGCAACAGAAGCAACCTGTCCGATCTTATGATGCCAAGATATTTTCTAGGCACGACCCGAAGCTCTTAAAGGTATACCTGTAGTAGATTGTAAAAACATTTTGTCTCATTGAAATGCGTGGTGGGTTTGTGTACTTGCACAAGGCTTTTGATCTGGTGTGTGCTTATCTTTTTATGTGGCATTGCCTCAGTATTGAATGCATTGGTGCCGAGGTATCTGGTCTTTAGCTACATTACTGCCTTGTAGGATATAGAAGTATATGGGAATGTGAATATCACCGTTGCTGATGTGCTACCAACCATCGAAGCAGTGCGTCTACTCAATCTGGTCAATGATAATAATGCCTAGGAGATTCAAAATTATAAATCATTTTGTGCCAAATTCTTGTGGACTCCAATTCACCACCATCCTTTACAGTGTCCAAGACTTGACCTATAAGTCGTAAACATTTTAGGCGAGTGATGTGATGACATGTGCCTATTAGGTGTGAGTTGGTCCCAACAAATATTGGCGTGGCACAATTATTATGTAGTGCTTTGTGGCACCATGTTTCTGTACCTTTACATGGATGTATGTTTCCTACAGCCTTAGGCCTTGTTTGTTTCCACTCAGATTATATAATACAGCTTATATAATCTATAAGCTAGGGGAGAGCAGCTTATTAGATTATGATAATCTGGCTTATAAATTGCTATAATCTGGGTATAATCTGAAACCTGTTTGTTTCAGCTTATAGATTATAGGAGCCAGATTATATAATCTAACTGGGAAACAAACAGGGCCTTAGTAGTGGAAAGAACTAGATATCTGTACCAGTATATATGTTATTCGAATCTGGGGTGAGACTATCTTGTGCCATGTATACCTTTTAATTTAAGGCCTTTTTTGCCGCCTTAAGTTCCTTCATTCCAACTATAATATTCTGTTTCTATCTTTTTCCTGTAGGCTTCAGCATTCTTACCTACCATGGAACCTCCATTTGTGCCAACTTCATTTGTCGGAAAGAGGAAATCAACAGTTGGTAATCCAACCAGTGTTCAACCTCATGTTGGATCTCGGGCAGTCCATGAGTACCAATTTCTTCCTGAGCAACCGAGTGATACATATGAGAGGGCAAGCCAATCCCACTACTATGACACTCCAGTGGAAGTTTCAAATTCGAGGATATCTCCACTCACCTCAGGATCACAGCTTCTCCATGGATCTGATGAGGCGGCGCCTAGTTTTGCTTATCAAGGTCAAATGTCTGGGTCTGGCATTTTGCCTCAATCTGACAGGTCTCAGACGTTTTCAGCAGTACCAGGAAGTTACGAGATGGCTCAATCTAGTGGCAACCTTAATTCTGTTCCAGTTGAAGGCCACTTTGGTATTTCAGAGGTTGCTGGATTCGAAAACTCGCTTATATCATCGGAACGAGGGGTTTATGATGAGGAGGAGACTTCTAGAGTGGATAGAAAACGAAAAGTACGATATCCTCCTACTTAATATATGCATCATGTGCTTCAGCCATAGATATATACATATTAATTTGTCTGATTTTCTTCAGCATAATGAAGAAGCAAAGATTGCAAAGGAAGTTGAAGCTCATGAAAGACGAATCAGAAAGGAACTTGAGAAACAAGATATGTTGAATAGAAAGGTATTGTTTCTTCTCTGTTACAGTTGATCGGTAGACACCTTTGGTTTGGAAGTCATTTGCATTGTGATGTTTGTGCAGAGAGACGAACAAAGGCGCAAGGAAATGGAGAAACTTGATCGTGAGAGAAGAAAAGAAGAGGAGAGATTGCTCCGTGAGAGGCAGCGAGAAGAAGAGAGGTTCCAAAGAGAGCAAAGGCGTGAACACGAGCGTATGGAGAAATTTTTGCTGCAGCAGTCTAGGAGGGTTAGTTTTCTGATTCATATGATGTAAACTATAATTCAGCATAGTAAGTAGTTTATGCCTCTGTTTATTAATATCTTCTGCCTACACATCTGTGCAGGCAGAGAAACAAAGGCAGAAGGAGGAAATCCGAAAACAAAAAGAAGCCGCAAGGCAAAAAGCTGCCAATGAAAGGGCTACAGCACGCAGAATTGCACGGGAGTATTTGGAACTGGTGGAAGATGAGCGCTTGGAACTCATGGAATTGGCTGCACAAAGCAAAGGGTTGCCCTCAATGCTTCATCTTGACAGCAACACGTTGCAACAGCTTGATTCCTTTCGAGGTATGTCTAGTCAAGCTTAGGTTCAAACTTCTTAATGATACAACCTTCCAGAAGTAACTGTTGACTTCAAATAAATTCTCCACTTTCTCAGACATCCCTAATGTAGCATCTTTCAGAAAATGCAACGTATAACATCTAAAACCTTACTTTTCACCACATAATATATTCACTTACACAGCATTCTAAGTGAATAACAAACTAAGATCCCCTTTTGCCGCAACTCCCACAAAACTTTCTTTTTGTTAAAGTCCCATCTATAAGACCATTCTAATTTCCACATGCCCGTAGCAGAGACATGGTGTTGTCTCCTAAAATTACTTAAGAAGAAGGGGCTTACTCATTTGACAGGCACCGTGAAGGATCATGAATTGTTTGTGAGAAATGGAAGCCCAACTACATAATGCTGTTTACATGGTTTTGTTTTTTTTTCACCCCCCGTTCCAGGCATGTTGAGTCAATTCCCTCCTCAGACGGTGAGGCTGAAAGTGCCATTTTCGATTAAGCCATGGAGCCAATCTGAAGATTATGTTGCAAAGCTTTTGATGGTAATGCGGTTGCCTATTACATTCTTGACTCTCGAGGTCCTAAACATATCTGGCTGCATATCAACTAATATTAAAAATATTAAATTTTTACATCAATCCATAAAAAGCTAAATTATTTTCATTTGTACAATCAATTTCTAGGAGGCGTAAAACTGAAACTGTAGGGCGTGTTGCTTTTAAATGATTGAGAAATCATATATGTTTCTTCTTGTTTGTGGATCATTGCTTATGCTGCTCCAGTACTGATAGATCAAGTCTATGCTTATCGATACTTTATTGTGCATGATATTTCGTAAAAATTTCTACCTATGCTATGTTTCAGCTATTAATTTTCATATTACTTTGGTTTTGGATCTTTCTGCAGTGTGCAGTAAATGCATACGAGAATCTTGTTTTGTAGACATTTACTGCAAATGTATGATGTCAATTTTGTCTACATGTAACGTATTTCAGGAAGACATTTTCTTTCAAGAGATTATGTTTATAGCATTAAACATTTTTTTGGTCTATTTAACTATCTTTTTGCTACCTTTTGACTCATGGTGTTCTATTGCTAATGAGTAAACTAAGGGTGACCTGGGCAGTTCATTTTGGTTTCCTAGATTGGTATATGAAATTGCTCTTGGATCTCTCATGGGTAATATTTTTGCGTTAGGCGCCATTTGCATATGTATATCCCAGCTGATCAAACCAACAGTGCTTATTTGAGCTATCATTGTATTTCACACCATCCTGCCATGAGTGACATGTATTTCTAAAGGAAAGTTTTGCAACTGAACTGCAGGTTTGGAAATTCTTGATTACCTTTACTGATATTCTGGGACTTTCTCCAGTTACACTTGACGAGTTTGTTCAATCTCTTCATGATTATGTAAGTTCTGTTTCCTCTTTGTACAAGGATCATACATTCAGGGTAAAGAAAAAGGGCCATAAGTTTTGTTGCGTATAAGGTTGTGGTAAAAATGTAAAAAATAATATAGAAGAGTAGATTTGTATGATTCTGTGTCCCTTGCTTAACCTAAACGATCTCATTGCTTTTTATAGGATTCAAGGTTGTTGGGGGAACTGCACATTGCTCTTCTCAAATCCATCATAAAGGATATCGAAGACGTTGCTCGTACTCCGTCAGTTGCGCTGGGGGTGAATCCAGAAGGTGGCCATCCACAAATTGTTGAAGGGGTGGGTGTCTAGTGTTCTTTTAAGCCTGCCTGTTTTGTTTTTTGATTCATATATTGTGGACTTTCATGTTTCCTTCTGACAGGCGTATGCTTGGGGATTTAATATACGTAGCTGGCAGCGCCACTTGAATCTTCTTACATGGCCCGAAATATTACGGCAATTTGCTTTATCTGCTGGCTTTGGACCTCAATTAAAGAAAAGGAAAGTTGAGGAGGCTTATTATCGTAATGACAATGAGGTATGCTCTATTTTATACTACCAACCTACCTCTATTGTTTTCTCAGTTCAGAAACTTTGTGCATGGCAATGAAATCATAGAAGAGTTTTGACGAGGCCGGTGCACAATATGATGCAGGGTCATGATGGCGAGGATGTTATATCGACGCTCCGAAGTGGTTCAGCAGCTGTGAATGCTGCTGCTTTGATGAAAGAAAGAGGCTACACCCATCGCCGTAGATCTCGGCACCGTCTTACTCCTGGAACTGTAAAGTTTGCTGCTTTCCATGTGCTATCTCTTGAAGGAAGTGATGGTCTCACAATATTGGAAGTTGCAGAAAAAATCCAGGTATGTTTCATACATAGTGTAGTTTCATGTTCCATTAATTTTTTCTTTATTTGATTGTGGCTTTTATCCTGTTCAGAAATCTGGATATAGCGGCTGCCTTGTCTCGGGACACAAAACTTTTTGAGAGAACGGCCCCTTCAACATATTGTGTGAAGTCACCATATAGGAAAGACCCAACTGATTCTGAGGCTGTGTTGTCAGCAGCACGTGAAAAAATTAGGGCTTTTCAGAATGTGCTGTCTGACTCTGAAGCTGAAAAGGAGGCAGATGATGCTGAGAGGGATGAGGATTCTGAAGCTGATGATGCTGATGAAGACATTGATGGTGATGATGTGACCACTGTGGTAGGAGGTGACAAGGATCCTCTTCTTGCTGTTAAGGCACAAGATGGTGTACCAAGTACAGCTACAGCTGGTGGCATAAAGGCGGAGGCAAATAGTGTGGGTGATGTATTGAATTCGCAAAGTAGTTTTACCAAGTCTGCAACAGCTGCTCCCCTCAGTACAGCTTGTACATCAGGTGATTCACCTCTTGGAGCCTCATCTAAAAATCATGAAGCAATCCCCGGTGATTCTGAAGATACACAAATTGATGAAAGCAACCAAGTTGAACCATGGTTACAGGCATTAGCAGAGGGTGACTATTGTGAGCTTAGTGTTGAAGAACGCCTTAATGCACTATTTGCGCTTGTAGGTGTTGCCACTGAAGGAAACTCTATACGTGCTGTTCTAGAGGTGATGATCTTGCTTAAACCACCCATCTATTTGTTGTTTCTGATTGCAAAACATCTGATGAAGAGTCTTGCAGGAACGCTTGGAGTTAGCAAATGCTTTGAAGAAGCAAATGTGGGCGGAGGCCCAACTTGATAAGAGGCGTTTCAAGGAAGAATTTGCTAACAGAATGCAATGTAATTCTTACATGAGTTTGAAGGCTGATATAAATCATGAAAACAATGCTGCGGATGGTACTAAAACTCCAGGCTTTAATGCTGATAAAGAGAATGATGGAAATGTTGGGGCCATAAACAATTATGAGATGCTTGGTCAGCATAGTCAGGGCAATGATGGTAGTGTATCTTATGAGAGAAATGGCGCAAGCCAAGAAATCAGTGCAACCCCAGACGCCTCAGCTATTCAGCACGCCTATGCTGACAAAACACGATCTCAGTTGAAATTGTACATTGGTCACCGCGCAGAACAGCTGTATGTTTACAGATCCCTGCCCCTGGGTCAGGACCGGAGGCGGAATCGGTATTGGCAGTTTACAACTTCTGCATCATCAAATGACCCTGGTTCAGGAAGAATCTTCTTTGAATCCATAGATGGTCATTGGAGAGTTATTGACTCAGAGGAGGTAACTTTCTTTCATGCTAATCAGAACATATTCACTGTGGTACACAGCGTATGCTGTAGGAAAATGTCATCCAGTTGTTAATTTATTTTGTTTTTTGGATACCAGCACCGTGCCATTATTTTCAAATGCCGCACTAGTCCACATGAAGGTCTATGTGATGGTTGCGTATTGAAGTGGGGATACGATTTTGGCCAGCTATGGCTGACTTTATCGGTCCATCAACGACTAGCAATTAGCAAAATAATGTAAAAATTGTAAAGTACCATCTTACGTCACAGTTAAAGAAATGCTAGGATTTACCTAAAAGCACTTCTTTTTTGTTAAAAGATAAATTGGGTGCTGGCTTTAATAGTTCTAGTTGAGTGTAAAGAAGTTTGAAGTTATATTTGAAATAAGTTCTGACATTTGTAAATTGCATGCATTCGTAGGAATGAGCGTGGGTGCTTGTGTGAGTGTCTGCACAACTAAATCAAAAAGAAAAAGAAAAAAACATTTTACCTGTGGGTTCCAAGGTTAATTGTAGTTTCTGTGGTTTCGTCACACAGAAAAAGAAAAAGAAAATACACCTAGGATTCCACATAGAATTATTAACATTTCAGCAACACACTTATTGCTGCTGCATGGTTAATTGGTTATTTGGTATTGTTTGGTCTTTTTGTACCCGGTGCCCTTTGTTCATGCTGTTGCTATATTGCATATGAGCTGTGATGCTAAGCAGATTTTTCCTTTTTGGTTCACTGTAAGCTTAGTGTAGAAATCTGCTCAGCTCTTATTTTATTGTTTAATGTCTTTTAACAAGCATTATATATGTATCACATTCTCCAATATATTTTTCTGACATGATATCCGATGAAAGTGCAGGCCTTCGATTCTTTAGTATCTTCCCTCGATACACGTGGCAGCAGGGAGTCTCAGCTGCATTCAATGTTGCAAATGATCGAGGCAACGTTTAAGGAAGCTGTTAAGAGGAGTGCAGCTATAGAACAATCTTTTGGAAGAAATATAAAGAATGGAGCTACTGATATGATAAGGGCAAACTTTTGTAGTGAATTTGGAAGCCCAAGCAGTGCATCTGATAGCACCAAAGTATATTCTGACTGTTTCAAAATAGAGCTGGGACGTAATGATTTTGAGAAAATTGCTATTTCAAAAAGGGCAGATGGATTTTTGAAATGGATGTGGAGGGAATGCCACGATCAGGAATTAACATGTGCTGCGAAGTATGGCAAAAAAAGATGCTCTGCGCTGATACATTCTTGTAAATGCTGCTATCAGATTTACTTAGCTGAAGAAGGTCACTGTTCTTCATGCCATAAGACCTTCAAATCCATTCACAGTTTTTCTGAGCACACAGCACAATGTGAAGAGAAGCGGAGAACTGATCCTAACTGGAAGATGCAAATTTCAGACTATTCTGTTCCAATAGGAGTGGTATTGCTCAAGCTTCAGTTAGCATTCATTGAGGTCAGGCAACATGTTTCCTGTTTGTTGGGTCTTTTTTTCCATTATTACTTAGTATGCCATTGAGCTATTTTGGCAACACATTGCTCCTTTGTTTACAGGCCTCAATACCATCAGAGGCGCTTCAATCATTTTGGACTGATGTGTGTCGGAAATCTTGGGGTGTGAAGTTGTACTCGACCAAATCTGTTGGTGAAATGTTCCAGGTTTTGTTCTTGTTTCTCCACTAGTCTTCGTTTTGTTTTTCAGAAACTCTGGTGATATGTGTTTCTGTTCATTTACATATCACACATATGTTAGTTTCAGGTTTGAAAAATCATGGAATTATAACTACCTTATTGTCATTAGTTAATGTTTTTAATTGTGGAGTTTCTGAACTAGCTCGCTCAGTATCCTCTTTTAGGCTGTCATTCTTGGATGTTATTTGGGAACCTGGTCGTGACCAGGACTTGACATGATCACGAGCGTGGTAGTTTCAATATTTTTTTCCTAAGTTCACAAAATTATGCTTGGTGCAGCAAAACTAAATTAAACTACTTAATGGAAGGTAATAGGGCAGATATCACTGTCATAACTTAAAAACAATATTTTTCCTCTTTGAATTTAAATTTATTCAAGGTATGCCGCTTTTATTATCTGTAAAGATATATGGTTCAGATATTTGTACATGCACATTTGTGGCCAACTGATATGACACATCTGAGGCTTTGTCGTCCATTCTCTTTGTAGCTTTTGACTCTGCTGGAAAGTGCGATAAGGAGGGACTTCCTCTCTTCTGATTTTGAAACAACTAGTGAATGTCTAAACACAAACTCACAGGATACTGCGTCCCAGAATCCTGTAGGACTGGCTGGATCTGCTACCGTGCTCCCATGGATCCCTGACACTACAGCTGCTGTCATGCTCCGAATGCTAGACTTAGATGCAGCCATTTTGTACATACAAAATCAAAAGATGGAGAGAGATGGTGGAGATTTTATGGTAAGTTAAATTTCTAAGATTATTTACATTTTTCTGTTTAGGTTGAGAGTAATTGCTTAATATATAATAGTCAGATTTATAGTTTATGTTTTGGCATGTAATCTAGTTCCTTATAGCTATGCTGCTTTTGTTCATATATATTATGCAATGCTGGCATATGTAGATTTATGTGGACAATCTTTTTGTTGATGCATTATGCCATCATCACTTGCTTTACAGATTATATTATTGTGTCCATGCAGAAACTCCCATCAAGGTATACAGTTGGTAAGAACACACAAGAACCCGCTCCACTGGAACGAACTGGCTTTGATCTGTATGATGGAAGATGGCTTCCCAGTAGTGGCCGTAGGGGTCGTGGACGAGGAAGTAGAGGTGGTGGCAGGGGAGGCAGAGGTCGAAGTCGAGGCGGAAGGGTCCCTAGGGGTATTAGCAGCTCATCAAGGATTGAATTTAAGGATGACACTGTCATGCATGAGAAAGTGCCGAGGAAGAATGCACGTCGGGGGCGTACACGTGGCCGTGGTCGAGGACGAGGACGTCGGACTGTTAGGCCTCGGCAGCCATCTGAGAGCAGAGGCAGATCAATTCCGAAGGCAAACTTGTTGGGGAGCTTTAGCATGCTTAGCAGCTCAAAGCCTGCCACTGTTGAGCCTCCACGAAGCTCTGGTGCTGATGAGTGGGGCTTGGAGACAAGAATTCCATATATTGAAGGTGATGAGAACTGTTCTGGATCTGAGTCTGACCGATCAGAAGATAACGAGGAAAATGGTCAGCCCATGGACGTTGAATACGAACAGCAAGTTCCTGATTACTCTGTAGGCTATTCTGGTGTTTCCAGGCCTCATGAACTGATGCCCGCGACGGATCGTGAGACGACGGATGAGGAGGATGAAGACGCTGAAGGCGATGGAGATGGAGATGGTGATGATTATGTGGAGGAAGATGATGCAGACAATGCTGATGATGATATTGATGCTGAGATGGAAGAGGATGATGAAATAGGCGACGAAGGAGATGGTGATCATGGCGGAGACGGAGTGGAGATGGATGAGGATGAAGGTGGTACATCATATTCATCTGATTACAGTGAATAATGGTGCCCGGAAGGAAGGGGTGGGGGTCCTGTCCCCAGGATCACCTAGTTCAAGTTATACAAATGACATTCCCTTGTGGGCAAAAGAAGAAATGCTTAGCTTTGTTCATTAGAGAAAAATGTTAGATGAAAAGCTGAGAAAATGATGTTCAGTGGGTGAGGTTTGAAGCACCATATGGTACTGCGTGTGTTTTTTCTCTCCTCTTTTTATGATTTCTCCCGTAGCATTGCGGTTTAGCCTACCGACAAATGTATCAGGTTAGATGTCTTTGGGGCAATTCCCCGGTTTGTACAATGTACCCAAAGCAAAGTATAATGACATGGCATTCTAGGCTCTTCCGAATCCCATATACATGTATCTTGCTTTCATTTATTTCACGCGGTCGTTCACATATGCGGTAGCTAACATGACAAAGGTGTGCTATCCCTCGGTTACTCTGTCGATATGCGTCCGTTGTACCCTTATCGCTACCGTATGCACGGAGTAACCTTAATATATTACTATTGTGCTGGATGGAGTATATAGTTCGAAGCGTAATGAATATAATGATTGGACGCCGTAGTTAACATTTTCTTTCCCCCATGCATATGATGCATTTTTAGATCAAAGAAATGGTTATCGATTAGTTCGTGAATACATACATGCTCCTGTACATATACGTGCACACCGCCTACAGAAAAAGGGAACCCGGAGACAACAGAACCGTACGTGCTTCTCTACATGCCGGAAAAATTAAACAAACCCCAAGAATTGGACACGGCAGATCTAGCCGCTAGCACGGGATGAGGTCGAGGAAGAAGAGCACGATGGAGACCGGCAGCTTGACGAGGGTCACGGCCAGCTCGACCACCGGCACGCAGCACGCGAAGCACGGGCAGATGCAGCTCAGCGTTTTCCTGCAGCATCAGCAACGCATCGATCTGTCAGCAAGCACGCGTTATTAATGAGGAGAAGCTAGGGGCTGGGAGAAGCTAGAATTACCCGGCGAGCCAGAGGGCGATGCCGACGACGGAGAGGACGAGCGGCAGGAAGGCGAAGGGCAGGGAGAGCAGGAACCCCAGGGGCCTGCAGCTGCACTGATCACCGCCCATTGATCCTTGACGACGCAGCAGCAGCCTCGCGAGGCGCGAGGTGCTACCTGGTCGCTACGCCGCCGCCTCCCCACCGGGAAACGGTTCAGCAACAACGTCTCCGCCGCCGGCCGCCTGTTTAATTAGCTCTGGTGAATGATCAGTCGGCCGGCGCGCCGCCGTGGATCATTGTCTTCTGGTCCTATTTATCCCGCTGCTGGCACGCCCCATGCAGGCAGGGTGGTGTTGTTGGGTTGTCGCGCCAATTATAGCGCGGAGGATGTTAACGGCTATTAGCATGGGTGCAGAGTGGAATGCGAAATGCGCACGAGGTTTTCAGGCTTTGGTCGCCTCCCGGGCCGTAGGCTCAATTGCTGTTCGTTGCGTTGGCGAGTGTGAAATGTCCCTTTCCGGAGGACACGGAGCACATCCAGCCCGGTTCGAAATGCTGATCTACATAGTACATTACATATGCGCGCGTGCGAACTGACAATTCGTGTACACCCGAGCGGCCGAGCATCGCACACCTCAGGGCATCATTGCTCTTGCTCGTGCACACATACGAGCACACCGCGCCTTCGGTAACATATTACCTCGGGTTTTCTTTGTCTCGTGATCTGATAAAAGAAAAGGAAGAAGGGATGGAAGACTACAAATGTTTAGTTCTATGTACTGTAAAATAATAACATAATACTAGTAACTGCCGGGGGGGGGGGGGGGGAAGGTTGTTAACTTTGTTAGCTAAGTACATAGAAATGCATTTAATTGTTCCAAGAAAAAAGAAATGAATTCAGTCGGAAGACTTTGAACTTTTTTTAAACAAAAGAATGTTAAAATGAATCTTTCAAATTGGAAAAACTATGATAATTTTAACAAACCTTTTTGATAATTCTTTAATAATTACATATTTTTGCTTTACTACTCCCTTACGAGTAGGGGTGGGCGTTCGGTCATACCCGATATTTCGGTCCG
>LAPY01003613.1:23791-35607 GCA_000970635.1 Eragrostis tef
AATCCCGGGGCGCCCACCGCCTCGGCTTCTTTGGCTGCCTGCAGCGTCCAGCTCAGCCCGCAGCTGCCCGAGGAAGGCAGCAACAGCAGGAATACGGCGTTTAGGAGCAACGATGAACAGAAGAGGACGAGGAGGATGGCAGAGCGCCTGCTGGGCTCTCCCGCAGCCATTGCTGTGCATGTATTCCAACAGTCCAAAGTCACGCTACAAATTAAATAGGGAGGGTACGTCGGGGCTCTTTTGCACCGTTCTGGGAGTAAACAGATTATATGTACATTGGAAAAAAATGTAAAAAGAAAGAAACTAAACACTAGATGTTGTCTCTTAATTATCCATTGTTTCAATTGATCAAGATGTCGCTGCTTTGCTCGATGGACAACCATCTAGAGCTCACGGAAGAACTTCTCTCGGCAACTCTCAACAGTAGGATCAACAGTGCTGAATATCCGATCATTCCTTGTTGTCCAGATACTCCATCATAAGAATGATAATGTCCATATAGAATGGGACATTGAGCCTTTCGTTTGATTACTTTGATCAGCTGCATTATGGGTTGATGGATTGGCAGATTTAGCCCAATCGTATGATTTTCTTTTTTGGCGTGGAAGCCCAATCGTATGATAAGAAAGGGGTAAAGCTAAATCTCATTAAAGTGTTTTAGAGGGCTCAAATGCACGCCTTTAATCTCCTTATATTTTTTTATAACAATTTGTGTGTCTTAGTTAAAATAAATTAATCAGTATACATTTTAATGCTAATTAAGTTATATAGTAATTATAGTGTTTTACTGTACCTTTTGTCTCGCAATGATGGTGGTACGAGAAAAATATGGTGGTAGCTAGAGCCCACAAAATGCTTGATTTCTTGTTACAGTCAGGTCTATTCTTAATAACGGCTCTCAAGATTGGATCGCTGAAAAATCAGGTGTTGGAACCGCTTACAACATTCATGTGTTGTATAGACGGTTCATGACAAAAATGTTACAGATTCCTAATTTATGATTATAAACCATCCACAAAACAAAAGTAGTAAGAGCTAGCTCAATTACTTTAGGAAATTTTAAATATTTAATGTTTCATTGGATTGAAACTTTTCCAATTTGGGTAGAAAGAAAATTCACATTGTGCTTAAAATGGGATTGTAGGATCATGCATGGGATGTCTGGTCCCATCTCAACAAATGGTCGACGTGAGTGATTCTTTTTTGACGAGAGCGACGTGAGAGATTCCCATCAATTCAACTCTCATCACCCATGCTCAGAGCATTTGTCGTCGCCGACCGGTCCTGCAAGAGCCCTGCGGGGCATGCACAGCCAGCTTCAACTTTCATCAGCTAAACTACTCCAGATTGGTAAAACAAACATCAAATACTCGACCACACAGTGAAGATTCAGTATATGAACGTATTCAACGTTTTCTGTTGCAGAGTTAGTTGGTATTCCATCATAAAAGGATGCTTGATGAGACAGACAAAACGATACCTCGGTCCCAGACTCCCAGTTCTTTTTCGCTACAAAGGCACATTATCTTCTGTCGACAGACCTTTTTTCGCTTGTTTTTCTGCGCAGTTTGGTCCCTGATTCAAATATTATTCCTTTCGTCCGGTCAAGTTTCCATGGTATTTTTGTGGCAAGGTAACCTATTTACAAATTTACATGTTACTATGAAATAGAAATGGTTGATTTTTTTTGCGAATTAAATACAAATGTTTGATGAAATCTTGACAACCAGAACTGCCAGAATGCTAGCACTGCTAGATTCCTACATTGTTTGCACTTTGCAGAGCCATGCACCAAGGCCTCTAGAAAAAGATTTATCGGTTTTACCTATAAACTGTATCTTGCCAAAAAAAATTCATCGTAATTTGTTAAATAATATATGTCCAAAATACATCTCTGAACAGCTACAGAGAGCACCTTCGACTCAAATGTGGTCTTGGATAAAAATGGTAGCAAGAACATGTGTTATTATTTATTAATTAGTGAGACTGCTATCAGGCATTTTAGAGCCCTTTCTCACCTGAAAATCTAGATGCACAACCTTCTTGCTTGATTCCAGCTCCAGTAGGCATCTGCCTCTTCTCCAGTGAGTATAAGTTGTTTTGGCGAGATTAAAGTTATGGGCTTTTGGGGTTGGTCACGTTTTCGATCAGGATTAGAACGTTTTCGATTCGGGTTTGTTCTTCGTTTTCTCTGACGAGAATGTTAAATGATAAGTGAGTTGTTCGCTATTTCTTATAAATTTAATAGGTCTTGCGTCTAAGTCGTTGTGATCTATTTTTGTCCTGTCGTCTCTATTTTAATAATGTTAGGTTGATATCCTCCAGTCAGGATCCTTGATCGCGCCCTGATCAGGGGCGCCCAAGCGTTCCATGGTTGGTGGGCCCGTCGTGGCTCACTCTCTCCACCAACAAACCCACCGATATAAGGTGCGACGGGAAGCGCCGACATTCGCCTTCCCGACCACAGCCGCCCAGGACCACGCCGCCGAGATGTGATCAACGCGATGGCTTTCTATTCAACTCCCATGCCCGATGGTAACCTTTCTCCCTCTTTCGCTTTCCATTAGGTCTCCCTCAAGAACACTTATGCCCTGTTCGTTTCCTCCTAAACTTAAATCTAGACTTGTCACATCAATTCTCTTGCTATTTAGGAGTATTAAATAAAGTCTAATTACAAAACTTTTTTGATAGATGGGTGCTAATTTACGACATGTATCTAATGAGCCTTATTAATCTATATGCTACAATAATGCTACAGTAATCATCGTCTAATCACGGGTTAATTACTATCATTAGATTCATCTCAGAAATTAGCCCGGGGATTCTGCAATTAGTTTTGTTAGACTTTATTTAATACCCTTAAATAGCAAGATTCCTTGTTTTAAAATTTAATCCTAAATGAAACGAACAGACCCTTAATCTAGTCGCTTTAACCCCAGATCTCACACCTAGTTTGCATCCTACCAATAATAACTGATACATGCATGTGAGTGAAAATTTCGTCAAGTCTCAGACGAGAGTAGTCCTAACAACTAAAGCAGCAACTGAAATGTTTTAAAGTGGTTATATTCCTCTATTCATTCTACAGAAAAGCACAAAAACGAGATCAAATATATACAGGCAAAGCTTAAAACAGGATGAGTTGTTTTGCCAAACAATTTGCAAAACAGCTTCTGTTCCATCGGAGAATCAACTTTTTCAAAGAATCAGAAGCATAATCTATTTTGAGAGGAGCAGGAGCTCTACCAAATGAGCCCTAAGTATTTCTATTAATGTGTTTTGCATGTGTCTCCTGAACTAAATGTATTTTATGTTAGTTGTACTCCCTGTGTATTAGTGTTGAAAAAGGACTGACCTCTAATATTCCGACTTTAAGAGAAAATTATTCCACCTTCTAAAATTGATGTGCCAGGCCTGCCATTACTTTGTTCCATGGGAAATGATCAAGAAAGACACAAGGTTATAGTCTTTGTAGCACTAAATGTTCCAGCTTCAGTTAAAAAATTGCCTCAACATCACAAAAAAAAAAGTTGCGTGTGCACATTTTGTATGTGAAGAAATCTACAAAATATCAGAGTCACCTGAGAACTAGCATATCTCTTTTGACAATGTCACATATACTTACTTTATGCTTTGCAAGAGCATCTTCTTGTCCTGCATTTCTGCAGCTGTGGAGGTCTTTGTGGCTAATAGGCATTGGCTCTGATCTCTTATTGTTGTATGAGCACGTCCCCTTAACAATCAGAGCAGTAACATCTATCAGTCTGGGCACAATGGGTTCGGCAGCGAATTGATATCGTCGTGAGATTAAAGTTATGGGCTTTTGGGGTTGGTCACGTTTTCGATCAGGATAAGAACTTTAGAGGAAAAGGATACTGGTGCTCCCTCCCCCCCCCCCCCCCCCCCCCGTTTGTTCTTCGTTTTCTCTGACGAGAATGTTAAATGATAAGTGAGTTGTTCGCTATTTCTTATAAATTTAATAGGTCTTGCGTCTAAGTCGTTGTGATCTATTTTTGTCCTGTCGTCTCTATTTTAATAATGTTAGGTTGATATCCTCCAGTCAGGATCCTTGATCGCGCCCTGATCAGGGGCGCCCAAGCGTTCCATGGTTGGTGGGCCCGTCGTGGCTCACTCTCTCCACCAACAAACCCACCGATATAAGGTGCGACGGGAAGCGCCGACATTCGCCTTCCCGACCACAGCCGCCCAGGACCACGCCGCCGAGATGTGATCAACGCGATGGCTTTCTATTCAACTCCCATGCCCGATGGTAACCTTTCTCCCTCTTTCGCTTTCCATTAGGTCTCCCTCAAGAACACTTATGCCCTGTTCGTTTCCTCCTAAACTTAAATCTAGACTTGTCACATCAATTCTCTTGCTATTTAGGAGTATTAAATAAAGTCTAATTACAAAACTTTTTTGATAGATGGGTGCTAATTTACGACATGTATCTAATGAGCCTTATTAATCTATATGCTACAATGATGCTACAGTAACCATCGTCTAATCAAGGCTTAATTATCCTCATTAGATTCATCTCATGAATTAGTCCAAGAATTCTACAATTAGTTTTGTAATTATACTTTATTTAATACCTTTAAATAGTAAGATTCACCGTCTTAAAATTTAATCCTAAACGAAACGAATAGACCCTTAATCTAGTCAGTTTAACCCTAGATCTCGCAAGTCACACCTAGTTTGCATCCTACCAATAATAACTGATACATGCATGTGAGTGAAAATTTCGTCAAGTATCAGACGAGAGTAGTCCTAACAACTAAAGTAGCAACTGAAATGTTTTAAGGTGGTTATATTCCTCTATTCATTCTACAGAAAAGCACAAAAACGAGATCAAATATACAGGGGCACCATATATACACAAAAACAAGATCAAATATATACAGGCAAAACTTAGAACAGGAGGAGCTCTTTTGCCAAACAATTTGCAACACAGCTTCTGTTCCATCGGAGAATCAACTTTTTTCAAAGAATCAGAAGCATAATCTATTTTGAGAGGAGCAGGAGCTCTACCAAATGAGCCCTAAGTATTTCTATTAATGTGTTTTGCATGTGTCTCCTGAACTAAATGTATTTTATGTTAGTTGTACTCCCTATGTATTAGTGTTGAAAAAGGACTGACCTCTAATACTCCGACTTTAATAGAAAATTATTCCACCTTCTAAAATTGATGTGCCAGGCCTGCGATTACTATGTTCCATGGGAAATGATCAAGAAATACACAAGGTTATAGTCTTTGTAGCACTAAATGTTCCAGCTTCAGTTAAAAATTGCCTCAACTTCACAAAAAAAAAAGTTGCGTGTGCACATTTTGTATGTGAAGAAATCTACAAAATATCAGAGTCACCTGAGAACTAGCATATCTCTTTTGACAATGTCACATATACTTACTTTATGCTTTGCAAGAGCATCTTCTTGTCCTGCATTTCTGCAGCTGTGGAGGTCTTTGTGGCTAATAGGCATTGGCTCTGATCTCTTATTGTTGTATGAGCACGTCCCCTTAACAATCAGAGCAGTAACATCTATCAGTCTGGGCACAATGGGTTCGGCAGCGAATTGATATCGTCGCCTTTGAAGGCGAAGTGCATGGTACACACTGCGTGATATCCTACGTACCACTGTATCGCGTCATCACCAACGTGACACTGGGGAATGGACAAAGCAATGCTTTCTGGGAGGACTCTTGGGCGCCGGCCGGCTGTCTCTCCTTGCTTTCCCAACCCTGTATGTACAGCCACAGCTGACAGCACCAACAATAACATCTAAGTCAGTGTCATCACCCGTCTAGTGGTTGTGGTTGACAGTAGAGGGATCCCGAGTCTTGACCAGAAATCTTGCGCAAAAGGGCAGCTGTAGAAGATGTGCTGCGTGCCTTGAGTCGTGACATTTGAAGGGTCGCATGTAGCGTTATCCAGGATATTCTTGTTAACAAGAAGATTTGCTTTGCACTGGATTCTTTCTTGAACAAGTAGCCAAGCAAAGTACTGAATCCTCGGAGGGGCGCAGTTTCGCCAAACATACTACTCGTAGTAGTTGCAGGGTGGAGCATACGCTGTCATGGCCGTTTTGTAAACTGGAGCTCATCTGAACATCAGGTGAGAGCAAGGGGTTGTGGCGAGTGTCAGGTTCTGCAGTCAAGTTGAGGCTGCTGCCGATGGCTTCCGGGGTTGCGCCATTGCTAAGCTACCGATCCCGACTCTGAAAAACGGGGAAACAAAATGTGGTTCGGATTCCGACCTGCAGTCAGGCAATGAACCAGTCCGACTCGACTGCTGCTCGTCAATAAAAGCGCCCCTGCACACCTCGTCCATCCACATCGAACGTTCAAATCTTGCCCTGCGCTCGATCGTGCCCTGTCCTTTCCTCAGTTCGTCAGGAGGATGGCCGCGCCACCACCGATGGAGAGCATCCTGCATCTAGGTTTCCGCTTCACCCCGTCGCCGAAGGAGGTGATCACCTACTACCTGCCGCGCCTCCTCGCCGGCGAGCCGATGCACCCCGCGATACGCGCCTTCATCCACGACACCAACATCTACGCGTGCGCGCCGGGCGTCCTCGCCGGCCAGTTCCGCGCCACGCCGCGCAAGGACGACCGCTTCTTCTTCACCACCGTCCAGCGGCAGAAGAAGAGCAGCAAGGCCGGCAAAGGGTACGTGCGCGTCGCCGGACAAGGCTCCTGGAGCTTCCAGAAGGGGGAGGAAATCAAGGACGACGGCGGCGTCAAGGTCGGCGAGGTCACGAAGCTGCGGTACAAGTTCAAGAACGGCAAGTACGCTGACTGGCTCATGGAGGAGTACTCCTGCGCCTGCAGCTGCCCGAATGCCGTCGTCGGCGACAGGGAGCCCGTGTTCTGCAGGATCTACGTCTCCCCCAACGCCGGCGCCGACTCCGCGGCGCGCCAAGAATCCGCCGCGTTCTCCGAGCAACCGGCCGCGCCGCCGCCTGAGCCCGTCGTGATGATCGCACGCGCGCTTCCGGTGAGGAACCGGAGGCCAGCGCCGCCGAGTCCGTCCGCCTCCGGCTGCTGCTTGCACGATGTCGTTTGCATCGCCACGGCCGTGCGAGCCTCCGAACGGGATGGCTCCTCCCTCGGCGGCGGCGTCTCAGCAGCAGGCACGCGTTCACCACGTTCCAGAGCTAGCAGCGGCACGTCACTTGCCGCCACGGCCCCATCCGGTGGTGGAACAATTGCCGCTCACGCCACGGCCTGCACCGGCGGCTCACGTGCCGGATCCTTTTGCACGGCCTGATCGCCCGCTGCCGACCGAGACAGAGGATCTTGCTGATGCTCAAGAGGTTTACGACGAGTTGATGAAGGAGTTTGACAAAATACCGACCGAAGAAGCAGAGGATGCGCCATTATCAAGTCAAGCTGCTTTGGTCAAACAAGAAGCCGATGATGAGACGTTGGCTCCTCCCTTCACGACGGTGGCGCAAGCGCCATGCTCACCGGTGGCAGCACGTGACCCGTTCTGCACGGAGTCCCCTGCTGTGGCTCAAGACGACGACAGTGACTTCGACTTGGTCAATTTGCTTGAAAACACCTTACAGACAGAGCAAGCAGAGGGAAACGAAGCTCAAGATGATACGGACTGGTTTGCATTCCCGCTGGCTAACGAACAAGTGCGCAAGGTTACATTGATACGGACTGGTTTGCATTCGCAGCGGAGGCGAAGCGGGTGATGCGTTTGTAGACTCAGTTGATAAAGTGCTTAGGATCGCAGGACCTTGTAGTTCTGTGGACGATGCTTTTACAAGTCCTGATGATCAATGTAACCACGTTGTATGTTTATTTTTAGTTGGGCAAAAATCTCCTGCCCAAATGATAATGCAGGTGCATTACAAGATCACTGAAGTTTTTCTGGTGACGTATTTGAGTTGTTTCATGTGGTGGATACATTTTGTACAGCGTCAAAACGAAAGCTTAATTGGAATGGAATTGTTATCTGTAATATACACAAGAGCTAGAAGTACAAAGGGTCAGTTTGGTTCTTGCCCTCACCTGACCAGCGCCCGTCAGGCACAGATTGTAGCCTCAGGCGTCCAAAATCGGACGCCTGAGGGCAACACCTGACTCAGGCAACTTTCTCAGGGTGTGAACCAAACTAACCCAAAGTGCGAGCTGCTGATGGTGATCATTGAGTCATGTGCCTGATTGCAGTGCAACTAAAACAATGTACTACTAGAAATAGGTCTACTATCAATGCAGAGTTGCAGTTTCACTAATGTGTAAGTTCAGCAATTCAGTTCACAAATGTACTAAAAAACGAAAGGGGTGCTAAGTTAGGAACAAATT
Organism: Eragrostis tef; assembly: GCA_000970635.1. NCBI lineage: Eukaryota > Viridiplantae > Streptophyta > Magnoliopsida > Poales > Poaceae > Eragrostis > Eragrostis tef. The sequence continues at coordinate 32,106 of LAPY01003613.1, forward strand.
CTCAAATGATTTTTCAAGCAAAAAGGTTGAATGAGGCTGATGACAATTTGCCCTTGGCTTGGGTGGTGGCAACTAGCTATATCAGCTTGGATTATGGCATGCAGTGTAACTACTTCAACATTTCAATGAGTCTAAACGGCAGTAACATGAAATGCTCTGAAAACTAGCTATGAACTCGAATTGCTGGTGGTCTCAGGATGTAGTATGATCAAACCTACATTCAGACCTCTGTAATCATGACTAGATATACAGCTGCCACTCATGGTTTAATGCGTTTTTTTTTTGAAACGCATGGTTTAATGCATTGAGATACGCGGGTGAGTATAGTGAGTACCGAGAGGTCTAAACGAGCAGTGAGAAGTCATTCAGACATCACTTTCTTCTGTCAAAAGAATGTTATCTATATTGTTCAAGGGAAAAAATATTATCTATTCGTTGATAATGATACTGGTAACAAAGATGCAACGATGTCGCCTCATCGAACATTTTGCAATTTGAATGTGCAGTTTGATTGGGAAGTTTAACAGCTACTGGGAAATCGACTCCTCGAAAGTGCCCGGCTGAACGACGAGGAGTCTCAAGAGGCCAATGGTTCTGCCGGATTTGGCTGGGGCGAGTGGATGGAGGGGCCAGCCACGATGCCTTTGAGCTACCTGCAACCTTCCGGCCGATGGCATCTAAATTTATCCAGCAAACCTATAAAAGCATTGTCATGTCAAAATTTTACATGTTCATACAATTTCCTTTGTATAGTTTTTCTTGTTTTGTTAAAATCTTGTCTTACAATATCATTATGATTGTCACCTAAAAATGTAATCATAAATAAAAGCACTATTATGGCAGGTTAATAAAAAAATAACATGAATACATCTAAAGAAGAGAAAAGATATCAAGACTATTTGAGAGAACCAATAGTTATTTTAATACCTTTGTTAGTGGAAGAACTAATATGTTTCTGCTATTGTTGATCTAAATTTCTATCTGTAGTTTTATGTATGTAATTGACAATATGTATAGTAACTTGTTGTTCATAATAATTGTCTCGCTCAGTTAATCTTTTGTTCCAACAATGTCTATGGTAATGAGACACAGTTAGGACCAAAATTTGAATGTCTATGGTAACGGGCACCTATGGAACAACTACCGCTCACAGGTTTCTTGGGTGACATGCTTCATACTGTTGTGGACGAAGAACTGAGCAGGTGCACAACACGCTTGTAAATTGTTCAGGGTCGAAATCTTGTTTATCATCTTCCGGCGTTGTATGTTTACTTTGATTCGGGCAAAAATATCCTGTCCAATATCTAATATGTATTATACTACCACTGAAGTTTGGTGGTGATGTTCTGAATTGTTGCACGTTTGATCACATCTTATTTAGCTCTGAATCTCCTGTTTTAAAAAAAATATTAATGCAACTAGTATTGTAATTGAAAACAAGCGCAGCATTTACAGTTCTAGTTGCTTCTGAGATCCTTCCTCTTTATCTCGTGCGTGCTGAGAATGTTTTGAAAGCAAAAGTTTATAATCTGTACATAATCTATTATATATATAATTGAACACGAAACAGAGCCACCATGTTCACTCCAAAATGCTAGAAATTCTCATGTTAATCCAAGAAAATAAGAGAAAATTACCCATCGCTGCCATTATGAAAAATAAACCCAAAATACCAATGTATATTTTAATAAATTTCCCCCACTGCCATTATAAAGAAATTAATCTAAATCCTAATTACTCCGGTAATCACCGATCTCTGGCTCAATTTCTCCATCTCCTCTCACCGTACGCATAGCCCTAGCTTGCATTGTACCCTCATTAGTCTGCGAAGTAGCATCAAGGACAGAGATTAAGCTGCCGGCCAGCAACACAGCGCCCAGATGCATCCATGAAGCACTCGCGGGAGCATACGGTCGCTAAACAGCACAAGGCTGCAACGTAGCTGTACAAACCTGCAACAGATTGAGCTGTTCTTCGTGCGGCGTTGCCATTCCGGCCTTTGCACAAAGTGCATGCAAGAAATCCAATTAACTTTGGATTTTGGTTACATGAACAGCTATCCACGTCTCAAGTGAAGCTGTTCCAGAAGTTGGTTTAGGACGTGAAGACTGGGAACCGGATTAACGTCCGGATGGCGCTGGGCTGCGCCACGACTTTGAAGCTCGACGCCCTGCTCATGCTCTCACCAACGAGATGACCAAGCCGCTGCACTTTGTGGACCAAGAAATTATCCGATCGTAGAAGTGCGGCGGAGGGGACGGACATCACAGCGCAGTGCAGCACGCTAGCATCCGTGTGAAGCACACTTTCGGGAGCAGTAGTCCCTAAGCAGCCACCACAACAGCATACCTACGATACAAACCTGCAACAGGTTCAAGTTCTCTGTGCAGCCAAGCAACAGGAGAAAAAATCTGTAGCCGCTTGATTTTGGATACAAGAGCGAATATCCATGTTAAGTGAAGCATGCATGATGGGAAAATGATCTAGAATGCACGCATACCTTGAGGTATTGGCACGAAAAAGATTGTGTATGCAGATGTACTTGGTAAGTTAATTTCAACGACTCACCATAACTCGCATGCCTTACCGACATGATGGCAATGTTAGAACTGAACAAACCCCCGGACGTTCGTATTTTTATATGGGGTTGGCCTATGTACTTTTCTCAAAAATTTATTTTGATTGGGCTTTCATGCTTAGAAAGTTATTCACTTTAGAAAAACAAATAATTTAAGTTTTAAAAGTTTCAAAATGACACAGCTTATAAATAAGTCGGTTCCAATGAAACTTATTGAAACTTAAACAGATTGCGTACATCAAACTTTAGCAATTCTAGCTGCGCAAATGCGATTGCGCAGGCAGCCATACTAGTTTTTCCTAAAAGGACAAAGTACCAAAGGGTCAGCACCAAGTTTGCCAGAAACAGAAGGCAGCCTATATCTGTCATGAGACACCTCGACACGGATGACTACCGCTCCTCATTCCCGCCATTCTCTCCCTGCCTTGCGAACTCCAATACAATTTTGTAAGCAGGAAAAAAAAATCACAACCATTTCCAAGCCAAGCAAAAAATTTCTGCCTCGCCCGTTCCCCGTCCCTTGATGTCTGTGGCTGCCTGGCCTCCGCCAATGCTGCGCCAAGGGCGCCGAGCAGGCCGCCGCCGCCGACACCACGGAGGAGCCGAAGCCGGAGGGGCCGAGCGGCGGCGAACCATCAGCGAACAATGCTGCTGGCCCGCGGCCGTCGTCCTCGGCCAAGCCGGTGGGCCCGGTGCTGGGCCGTGCGATGGAGGACGTGAAGGCGTCCTACTCGGTGGGCAAGGAGCTGGGCCGCGGGCAGTTCGGCGTGACGCACCTGTGCACGCACAAGGCCACGGGGGAGAAGCTGGCGTGCAAGACGATCGCGAAGCGGAAGCTGGCGACGAGAGAGGATGTGGAGGACGTGCGCCGCGAGGTGCAGATCATGCACCACCTCTCGGGCCAGCCCAACGTGGTGGCCCTCA